>WURV02228643.1:0-10055 GCA_011762755.2 Epimenia babai | reverse complement strand
AGAAAAGTCAACTAGTGGGAAGTTTCGAACCCGCGACCTTTCGGTTACGAGTCCGGTGTTCCTACCACTCAACTAACAGCCCCCCCCACCTTATGTTACATAAATCATGGTTTTATATTTGATTTCATTTCTTTTATATTCTATCATGTCTTATTGTTTATATTTTTGCATGGACATTGTTGAAATATTATTTCTAGTCGTTTTTTTAACTTTTAATTACAAAGCCGAAAATATCTGCAACATTTTTTTTTTAATTCGAATCTAATAAATGGATTAATCCAATAATTAAATAGATCAAGTCGACCTTAATATTACCCCTCAAGTGAGGATTTACAGTATTGATTAACCCGTATTGCGCTTAACATGCAAATATATCTCAATCCATTGTTATACATTGCCCGCTATCGATGTTGATAAAGATTTGTCGTAGAATAGGTCATTGTAAAAAAAATCTCGGAGATACAACCAGGCAACGTTGTACCTGCGACTGACAATTAACTATAAATTAGCACCAAAACCTCGCCTGTTCCCTTTTATAGAATTTTCGAGAATTGATGCACTAGACACAGATGTAATTTATAAATAATAGACTCTCGCTAGCTTTAAATTTAAGTTAAACGTAATACCCGAGAGGTTTTTATTTGGCCAAGGAAACTCCATACCCGGAAACGAACGACTTAAAGGTAAAGTTGCGCATTTATTATTTACTTGACAACGTGCATATATTTATAATATAATTATATAATACAATAATATTCATAATAGATTAGATAAGCAATCTGGCAGAACGTTAATAAAATATGTCTTCTTCGGAAGAAAATATCTCTTTGAATGAAAATTTATCTACGTTTGAAAGAAACATTCACAGTCATGTGATAGAATTCTGATGTCATAAATTTATTGTCAATATTCTTTGGGATAATCGGTTAGACATTTGTTTCGCTTAATGATGTTTTGATATATATTTAGGCTCTCTTACAACGTTTTAATAGCTTGCTTAATGATATATTCCTCGTTTTACCTGCCTATTTCAGAAACAGGTTTTCATTACTCTTAATTTTACGTATCTAATTGAGTGTATGTTATAATTATTATTTCTAAAAAGTTCCATAAACACTTTGTAAGCTTTTCATGGCACCCCCATAGGGATTAACATTTTCCTAATTAGAAAGGATAATTGTGACGTTTTCATGAAAAACTTTTTGTTCCGGTACGTGAAGATGAACGTTGGTTTTCGAGAATAAACGATCGCATGTCGAGAAATTGGGGTGGGGGTGGGTGGGGTGGTCCCAACCCCTATACCATCACAAATATTAAATCGATTACATTGCAAATGTATAGTGTATACAAGTTGTGGCATAGTCCGTTATTCTAGTTGGTTGAGCAGAAAGCTAAATATCTAAAATATCTGAAATACAATAATAAAAAAGTGCCACGTCAGTGTCAGGTGCGCGATACATAAAGCTTACAGGCGTACGGTGGTAGACCGTAACGTTCATAGGCTCACCAAGAACGACTCAAGTTAGAGTTGGAGAACTTTTCACATGTCGAGGCGAGTGAGTCACTGTGGTGATTAAGTCCACACAATTGTATCCAATGTGCTCAAGTTTCTGAATCATTTGTGCTGTCTTATTTCCTACGTGCTGCAGCTTCAGCCCAAAATGGACAGAACTTAGCAACGTGGAGTTATCAAGTACGTGGTTATGAAAGGCTTAGCCCTAAAGCACATCACCGCTGGTATAGTTGATACATTAGTGGATAATGTCCCTGCATTATCCACATTTAGCTGGCAAACGATATCGAGCCAAGGATGACGTCGTAAGTGCCGTTGAGCAGTTTTTCAGTGATCAACATGTGGGCTTCTATACCACGGGTATCTAAGCGCCGCAACATCTTTGCCTCAAGTGTGTAGAGCATAAGAGGGACTGCGTTGAAAAATATCCACCAAACTATCTCATTCGGAAAAGGCATCATGGTCGGCCTATGAATCTTTCAGCCTAAGCGAGGGGAAAATCCTCGTTTCCTGCTGATTCGAATCATAATCCTTTCACCAAGAAGGTCGTTTTGAATAACTATCCCATTGGCGCCAACGAAGAGACGCTCCAGTATGATTGACGGGGCTCATATAGTCGATATTCAAATCAAATAGTACCGTATAGTCGAGGCTTATTTAGCCGAGTATTATAAGCGCAAACCTCGTTTTAGCCGCGTTTTCCCAACTATGACAGCCGAAGTTAGAGTTTTTGCCAGTCAGCTGTCTTCTCAGGCTTCATGGCTATCATCGTGTTTAATTCCTGAATTACAATATCGTTCATATTTCCCAATAATACAACTAAAGTAATCAGAAATTCGTTAATATTTATTAGGCTATATGTGTACATTTCTATCGCCGTTCAGGCTGGAGAACGTTTATACTACGTGATCTGTCAATAGGATAAATATAATATCAATCAGTCACTAACATGTCGCGACACGTTTGCATTGTCTGGCACACCTTCGACGCATGTCACAAATTAAAATTACTTGACGAATATGGCGTATAGCGAAAACAAAGATTTTTACCAACGATAAATATCACACCATGTCACGTTATAAAGCATACTATAGACTTTTGTGCAAAGCTGACATTAAATACGTGAATACCTTCTCCCCATTTTCGTCACATTAAAATATATAGAAATATAAATAAAATTTATGCTAGACTCACAACTATTGTGAAAAATACACGAGTTATAATTGCAGTGGTCAATGTATACTGTGAACACATATTTAAAAATTGTTTAAGGTAGATACGTTTTATGGAATACTTATAATAAAAGGAAGCGTCAGAAGTACGATTAACAGCCGTTCCCGACGAGTTTGGCCGGACGAACGAATATCCCGTTTAATGAATCACGGGGAGGGGAATAACCTCCTGCTAGGAGCAATCTTCCGCTAAAAATTAAACGCAATTTGTTCAGAAAATTCCGAGCGCTTGTCGCGGTAGTGATAGACGGCAGTGAACTGTCGTCAACTTCCTGGTCTGTTTCGCCAGACGCACCCAACGTATATACGACGACAAACTAGGGAATAAAGTTTAATTATGAGAAATAAAATTGTTGTTTTTTATATCCGATTGAGTTATCAGCAAGGCAACTATTGGTTGAAATTCTAAGTAACGGTCAAACGGTCATCGGCCGAACGGCGGTATTTATTTATGTATTTTATTTATTACATATTAAAATTATTATTACATGATTAACTGTGCTTGCCATAAAAACATTTTCGAATATTCTCTCACGATAAAACTTTCTAATAGGCATACTCGTTGTTAATTTATTACTATCAATATCAACGATTTCAATGGATGACGGGAAATAGCGGAATAATTTACGCGGATAAACCGACAGGTAAGAGCGTTTGCGGCAGACTTGAACGGTCCTCGTTCGAAACGGCCCGCACGTCGCCTTTCCTGTGATGGTCCTCAGCAAGTTTTATACTCAATTTCTAGTGTGCATCGGTCTAGAAAAATGAGTAAATGGGCAGACGCTTGATATTAAATTTTACGGGTAATATGGATTGTCGAAGGTATTAAATTTAGCTGATATGGAACATTCGTGGGGAACCTCATACGAGAGTCTTTGTGACTTATACTTGCGGTTTAGAGATGTTGTACTGCACCTTTTAATGAGTAATCTTTCACTGAGTTGGATATAATGAATGGTAGTGAGATACCGTATATACTCACTTAGAAGACGACCTTTTTTTCAGGGGGTCGTCTTGTAAGTGAGTCGCCTTATAAGCGAGTATATACGGTAAATTTAGGTGAAGTCATAGTTTATTTTCAATATATCAATCCTCTCGGCCTTCGCTATCTAAAACTCTAAAATTGCCTTAAGAAACATCCAGAGAACCCTATTATTTTATCTATGGCCCTTATTTTCGCTTTGGCATCAATCGCAGTAATCGGATTTTTGGACGGGCGATTGGACAGACGTATACACGGAAACACACACGGACCTAGAGAGACAGATGGACGGGCGGGCGCGGGGACGAACTTGACTATGTTATAACATATTTTGTAGACAACTATATCTAACGTAGACAAAATGATATAGCATAAGAAATTTGAAAAGTTAAAATTTGGTGGTTGTTATGTAGTAGGGTTGCTTTCGACCCAATGGTTATATCCAATGTGATGTATCTGTGGTAAGGACGAAAGACCCAGACGGGCACTATTTTTTACTGTGTATATTGTGCAAGTTTATACAAGTGTAAAACCACCACTAGGCATTGCAGTACTCCCCAAATTGCACATACCGTAACTTCATTAGTTTATGTTTTTAGCTAGAAACATTGTAAAGTGTCGTCGACATCATCGTGTCATTATTGACCAAGGGATAATACGGCACTCTAAATAAAGCTTAATTATTATTTTTATTATTATTGCATCATTGATATTACAGCAATTATTGGTAGGTAGTAAAACGTCATTCCTGGTTCGTCACGGTTTGTTCGTCGCGCTTCATATATTTATAGTTCAGAGACGTGGGAAGTCTTAGCGTGAGAACACAGGCCGTCCACGATCCCAGACTGAGCAGCACAAACGCCATGTTATGGTCAATAGGGCTGTCGAGGCTGGAGCTCGTAGAAGCAGCGAACGTAGCGCAGATGATTGTTGTCCCGACGATCTTACCCGTGGCCGATATCGCTCGGGCCAAGCCGTTAACTCTTCCCGCTTCCTCCCTGGGCACGGTATTGTTGAGCAAAACATTACACGTAATCGCCGTGCCCATCAAGCCGGTTTGCATAAAGAACTGCAGGAGAATCACGACACCCCACTGCGTCCACTGATTCTCGATCAGACGACACATGGGGAGGCAATTGAGGACAACGGCCTTCATGAAAAGGCACACCATCGTCGATTTGATCGCTCCGATACGCTTCTCCACCGCCGGTATTACTAAGAGTTGCAGAAAAGCGCTCGGGATAGCCGTTATGGCGATTACGGTTCCGATCTCGCTCGAACTGTACGTCAGCCCACCGAAACTTAAAGTAGTCGACGCCCATACGGCGAAGAGCACGGTATAAGAATCAACCAAAGCGCTGAATAATATATAAATCGGTAGCATCCTCTTTACACTATAGTTCTTTGAAAGTTTCAATAAAGTACTGTTTTTAATTGCACTAGATATCTTTTTTCCGATACTATTATTTTCATCTGACGTAGGCTCCGTTTCTATGATGTCATTTGAGTGATGGAACGCTGATTGGAGGTGAAGAGAGGCTTTTGGTTTGGCATGTTCCACCATATATCGACGAGATCGTGGTTCATTAGCCATAGAAAAACTCGAGTAATTCGGGTCATGCGAAGTATTTGGACAGAGAACCGATGTTTCAATTAGATCTTCGGAAACTTTCTCATCGCCTTGTTCGTCCGGGTATATAAGGTGCGTCGTAATTGCTGCTGATATACTGACGAATGATGCTAGTGCTGATGGGATAAAGTACGGAAACTTGCTGAAAAAAGCTCCATGACCGAAAATCCAGGAGTATTTTTTCTCCGGAGAAGCTAGAACGCCCCCTAAATACGAGCCAGATATGAGACCAAGAGACCACAATAATCCACCGATAGATAAACCCGACACCTGATTTGTGTTTGTTGAAAAAATACTTAGAATAGCGCGTGAAATCGATAGAACGACGTTACAACAACCAGCGACAACTCGCAGCATGACGGCGGGAATGAGACTTTGACAGAAACCGAAAGCGAAAGTGGCGAGAGCGTTAGTGAGGTGCATGGTGGTCAGAATGCGCTTGTGTCCGCGAGTGTCCGATAAACTACTGACCCCATAACTAGACGCGAAATTACCGATTGAGAAAAGAATAGCGAAGATGGAAGCGTAGTAACTTTTATCATGTTCAGGGTATCCGAACCATAAGATCATCTCTGGAAGGTAAGCCGAGATGTACGTCGTGCTAAAGGTTCCGCTGAAGATACCGATCGATGAGATCACGACGATGCGATGAAATGGCTTCATGTCTTCAACGATACCTAAACATCCAAAAAATTACACGCACTCACCAAAAAACACACAAGGTTACGCTAACCTGTCCTAGATTCACTTCGACGAAATCACGACAGTACAAAGGCGCCATTTTGCATTCAATACAAAATAGAAAGGTAATAATATAAAATATGGATGTTCTTGCTTCTATAGCGTTATCGATCAACCCGTCGACACCGGATCGAATAAATGTGAATGAGTCGATATGTAACTGTGATTTTGTAAACATTTAGCCTGATATTGCATTTTTAATCAGTCTAAGCGCATCTAACGAGGTAAGTGACATAATCAAATTTCGACAAACGCAAAAACCATCGTTTTCTCTTCAAGAGAAAGGCAAATCCACCGATGCAGTACTAAGCCGACGCCTGGACTTCACTATTTTCGTTCACCGAGGCGCTGGAGTCTTAAAATTCACTATAGAGACATTGGACATAAAACTAGCACTATGCCACAAACCTCTTGAGTCAGACGAGATCGTTTTCAGTCTGCGTAAAACATCAATCTGAGACCGTTTAGCGTTTCGCTATAAATTAATTATGTACAACGACAACAAAACAAATAATACACAAACATTAGTTATACATTCATTATATTTGCACACAATAAGCCCCAGCTGAATATATAATAAAACATATTTATTGAAAACTAAAGCAACTTTTCTCCATCAACAATTTTTATTATCGTGTACTAACAATCAATTTTTTGCCGGACGCAATGGTGTTATTCTGATGTTAAGTACCCATAATGGAACGAGAGTGGAACAATATGTATTTTTTGCGGTTAATTGATAAATATTATAATTAATAATGCCAAATGCCCGAACCATGGTTGTGATTTCTACATTTGCATTTATAATAGCTGATTATTCCCCCGTTGATTTGAATGGCCGGAGGGTGAAAGCGACACACCGTTGAATCCACGAGGTGCTGTTACTAAACACAATGTAGACAGGGAGCAGAATAATGCTCGTCAATAAACTTACAAGCGGTTCGACCGAAAAAAATCGTCGTATTGCGAACTAGAAAAATGGCGTCCGGTAAGTAGAACGCACCACGTATATCTGACGGGTATTTTTATTTTGATAGAAATGGCTAAGCATAATACTATGGAAATGTTTTGGGTACTGTGACGGAGTTGACACATCGGAGATAAATTGGAAAAAAAATCGTGAGAAATCAAAATCTCGCAAATGAGGTCATTCTTGATGATGCAACCAACGAATAATTAGTATGTAGCATTGGGGAAAGTACAAATAATACTTTGAAGTCCAATATCGGAAACTAGGATATACTGAACTGAAACGGCCACCACTCCCCCCACGATCGTCGCATTGCCACCACGGCCACCAAATCATCCCCGCCATAAACGCCACCACCACCACCACCGCTATCACTCAAGGATATATCGTCGTTGACATCGGAGTGCGTTTCCTGTTACTGACGACTGAACTTGAAATCATATGTAACAGGGTATGGCTTTAGAATGGCTCTGGTGTTGCATGCGCGCGAGGATGTGATGTGAAGGTATTGTTGCGTTAATCGTCTTGTGCGCGATTCCTGCGTAGAGTTGGCATCGCGGTTTGTTGCCTGGGCTAATGGCACATTGGCTGTGTGTGGAATTCGAGGACAAGTTGATTTGTGTATTTGTGGATATCGAAGACGAATATCACGTGATAATGTGCTGTTCGGGGTTTACTCGACTACGGCAGCAGTATTTAGAAGCCTACTTTATTGATCGACCTAATATGCAAAAATTCATCAAATTGTTAAAAACCGAAAATAAGAAATATCTGATTAATTTGTCAAAATTAGAGTGTATTATATTTAAATGCATAAATAACAGCTTACAGTAGTATATATGCCGTCGCTACTATTATTATTATGTATAATCAGAGCGTTTGTAAGGTATCAATTAGTAATTTACTATTTATTTAGTACCTTTTCACCACCTGTTGAGAGTATTTGGATAAAATTGCTGTGTCGCTTTAGTGTTATTATTTATTCATTGTGTGTGTTTGGTATAATTTACCTAATAAAATTTCTTCTTTTGTATTTTTGTAGTTGGTTTAACGACTTGTAGAATACCTTGATAGAAAATAGCAAAGCTGCATTTGAGGGTAGTGATGGCGTGTCGGATGTCTGCATCGCTTTTCCTGTAAGTCAATAATGTGGGTAAGTGGCGTGATCGCAGGATTGTGGAAACAGATATCCAGAGGACCATAAATCGATTTCCCGACTTGCAATTATACAACCTGTGTCGTTTTTCGCTCAAAAAGCCCCTTGAGACCTGTCTGCCGATGACGGTCTTGGTAACAACTTTGGTGTCAGACTGATAAATATTTATTGATGGATGACGCAAAACTAACATTTTAGTCTTTCAGACAATATCAAAACTTCTTATCTTGTCTTCCAAATTCAGACGCTTGAGAATTCTCAATGGAATTCTAGAAATCAGAGTATTATTTGAAAACATCGCAGTTATCCAATCATTGTTTTCATGACATCTCCGTGTAATATTTGACAATCATATAAATGATCATAATCCAATCTCCATTTTCTAAAATTCTCGAGAAATTATTCAATTATAGATTAATGAGTTTTATCAAACTAAATGATATTCTTTATAGTGGATAATACGACTTTCGCAATAACCGTTCAACATCTATGGCTATTATGGACCTCATTGAAGAAATCTCCAACTCCATAGAAAACTCTAAGTATACAATAGGAGTGTTTATTGACTTAATAAAAAGCTTTTGATACAATTGATCATAATATCTCGATAGATAAGTTACGATTTTATGGTATTAGAGGCACGGCATCTAAATGGTTAACTAATTACCTATGTGAAAGGAAGCCAATATGTGTCATACAATGGCATTGCATCGGATATGAAAGGTATTACTTGTGGAGTACCACAAGGATCTATTCTTGGTCCCGCCTTATTTATACTCTCCATATTCGATCTCTGTAACATATCAAAATTATCTAACATTTAACTATATTCTCTTCACTGATGACACAAACATATTTCCAACAGGACCAGACTATACGAACTATGTAAATCAGTCAGTGCTGAGCTAGACTCACTAGATACATGGTACAAAATTAACAAATTATCCTTAAATGTTAGTAAAACTAACTTTATGGTTTTCACAACTAAAAACGATACAAAAAAACTTGGAAATATTTATCAATGGTTCCAAAATAGATAAAAAATAAATAATACGTTAACATGGACAGAACACATTAAACATATCAAAACAAAAATTGCAAAAACCTGTCAGTCATGTGTGAAGTGAAGCATATTCTACACAAACCAGCCCTCTGTACATTATACTGCTCACTCATTTTGCCATACCTTACTCACTGCTGTGATGTATGTGGAAATAATTATCCTACTTTTATTAATAAATTAGTCACTAAGCAAAAAATCTATTCGCATAATAGGGTATGTTTCTAGACGCAGTACCACTCAGCCACTGTTTAAACAATTGAGGTTGCTAAACTTTTACAACTTAATTACACTTAATACATGCTATTTTATGTACAAAGTATATTACAGCTTATTGCCGCAGCGTCTGTTACGTTAAGTCACAACTAATTCATCAAACACTAGACAAGGTCAAATGCAATTTTAAGTTAAATTTCATAAAACCTCTCTTAAATCGTTTTTTATCAGTTAAAGGTTTTAAAATATGGAATAGTCTCAGTTTCGAATTGAAAGCATGCAACACGCTCTCAAATTCAAAAGGAATGCCAATTAATCAACAAGTCATAACACTTAAGCTCTCACCAATCCACAATCATGTTAATAATTGAGATAAATTATTGTTATTTATAGAACCTACATTATCTACCATATTTTTCAAACATTAAATTTTAACTGAAATTTTTATTCATTGTGAAAGTATATATACTTATACAATCTTATTTTTTCTTGTATCCCCAATATGTTTTTCTTAGTGTTTGTGTTATCTGTGGATTGATCATCGTCTATAATATC
>WURV02228632.1:0-10056 GCA_011762755.2 Epimenia babai | reverse complement strand
ATGTATATAATATCTCTTTATGTGCGATAATCTTCTACAATAAAGGTATGGTAATAACTTTTTCACCGATATGTGTGTCGATTCAGATCAAAATTAAGAAATTTCCAAACTAAAGCCAGCGTGTTTTACCATAAAAATTAATGTAAGAAAAAAGAAGCATTTTAAAATTCCAGGAAACAAAGAAACATGTTTTTCTTTTACAAAACACGGATTCGTAGCGTGTGTTTCAACAAATAAACTTAAAGTAGCCAACACATTCTTCCAAAAGAAATAAAACAATAAATGGACATGGAGAAGCCCAGAAGTCCATAAAAATGAAATTGGTTACGTCTAATGTGATAGAAAACAAATCTAGAGTGATGTCGCAGTAATAAATAAATTGAGATAGAGGCACACCTAACAACCACTAAAACACTATTTCTAATTTTAGAAATTCAGTGTGAACAGTCCAAGTAAAATTTACAAAATGATATAACGTGCAGTAGAATGTTGGTAGTCATGTATAGCCTTGGCTTACTATAGCCTTGAATGGTCAACATGTGAATCATGTACTCTCCACTCGTCAACAAGACCCAAGCTCTTCAGCAAATCAATCACATTTGTATTTATAATGTATTATACATATATTTCAGTGTATTATCTCATATTATATGGGTGATCCATAAGGTTTTAAGTAGTATATTATACATGTACATATACACTGCTACATATGTAATAGCAAGGAAATTGGAGGCGACGTCGTGTCATCTCGGTAAAAATGGTGGATGGTAGGCAAGGTTGAAAATAATGACTACATCATTTAATTTTTATGCTTACAGGCGTCTCACTCGAATATTTTCGTCTACCATAAGGTAAAAAACCGAACATGTAGTATCGGTTAACTTCTTGTCGCAGACCGCCTGCAACGACATGGAAATCGATATTTAGAAGTTGGTAAGTTAGTAACGGAGAAAAAATAATACAAAAACTAGCCAATTCTCAATGATGTTTATGTTATTTAAACTTGATGATGAGTAAATGTTTTTTTCCTTTCATTTCGAGAACACGTTTATTAATATTGGCTGTGCTGCTGCTCTTTTGGTATCTATGTTATTCGTATTAGAAATACGCATTTTTGCTTCTTGACGGCATAACAGAAAATATACATTCGCAAAATACAGCTAACAATTAACAAGACTGAATTGAACATAATACTTTCCACGACCCCTGTTTCAAGTGCTGTTAAGTTCGTCATGGGTTCTATTTAAACCCATCCCGTGGACAATTGCTTTGGAAAGCGATCAATGGTAACAATGGGGACATATATTTGCTGTTTTCATATTTCAATGACACAGATATACGGGAAGACTGACGAAAAAGTGCTAATAGTCTTGGCATTGTTAGCATAGATTAACCACAACATGCTTGGCTAGTAGGTTCGTGGTTGAGCGCGCGTAGACATCTAGCACTCAGAGCCTATCCGCGGTCTACATCGTTTGAGAAGTAGCTTGGCAAAAGCAGTACTGATAATACCTTGGAATGTAAAGGACCATCATACACTAGACCCACATTTTAGGTCTCGTAGTCTTTGGCTACAGACAAAACGCAACGCGGCCTTTGACAATGACTGAACTTTCGGAGACAGTTAAACTGACTTATCGCTCGAACTCGATCTGAAGTTCTGTCGATTGGAATAAAATACGGTTAAAACAAAACAAAAAACGAATTTCACCAGAAAACTGACCAGTTGCGAGGCTGACAATGATGCCAAGAATGATAGTGGTGAGTGTTCCAAGAGTCGGCAACCACAGGTACGATAGCTTGTATAGCGCGGCGAGACCGGAACTGGGTACAGAATGTCATTAAAATAATTAAAAGCCTATTAAAAGTTTATGAATGCTTTTTTTTATCTCGACAGCGTATATTTTATGTCGAGAGTATGGCCTAAAATGCCCCCTTTCCACGGAAGAAGTATCCCTAGTAACGTTCTCATCAAATAACTATACCACCAACCAGATATAGTGTATATTGAATGTTAGAGATCAATATCGGGGTTGAAACGGTCCTTGGTTCGAGTCCGATGGGAGGAAGGGTAAACAACAGCGACGACTGCAACGAACTCTACAACAACTGAAATTAGGATGTAAAAAAAACATTTTAAAAATCTCCCGTGATCAGAGTTATTATCTAATTCTACTTCCGATAAAAGTTTCACACCAATCCTTAGATTATTTGTTTGGCAGTGAGTTGATTACTAAGGGAGAGACAAGCGACGGCCAAAGAGGAATTCTTTCCCTTGGCGAAGGCTACTATAACGCTGTGTCAATGAAAAATATATTTTATACTAAAAATATACTTTACATTTAAAAAATATGTATGTATGTGTATGTATTTATAGGCTGATTACTGAGGTAATCGTTGTGATAGGCCCTCCTGGGTTCTTATACAAAGCTAGCCTATTAATGTGGTTAACACGACAATCGGATTAGCCTCACTTATAAAAGGTGGGGGAAAACACCTAGTGTGAAAAACCCACCGGGTCTGGGCAGAAAATTGACCTTTTTCCATTGTCCCCACTGGTTGCAAATGTCTACATATGAACTACATATGTCGCACACTCCGCTAAGTTTATGATAGGTCAATGTTTATTTACAATGAAATTACGACATATCGGTGAGGTAAGCGACATAGAGAACACATATCGAGCATCTAAGGCACAGCAAACGTCAGAGGGAAAAAGCCCTAACAGAACCACACTGCAAGCGTTACTCAGACCCCAAAAAGCCCTAACAGAACCACACTGCAAGCGTTACTCAGACGCCTATGGACAAAATCAGCCCGAAAAACGCCATAGTAAGCGTACTGGTTAGAGCGGGATTTGATTCAAAGTCAAGCGCGCTGAAGTTCAGATGCATTCGATTCAGTTTGGAACTATCCAAGTTCAAGCTCTCTCCACTACGCCAGCTGCCTCCTTACTATTTGAAAATACATGAAATATACGCCCCAGGCGGTCCCTCTTAAATAGCTTGATAAGAATAAGAATTCTGATACACTAACACGTCTTGGGGTCCAATGTTGGCCGGTGTCGTCGACGAAGCGTTAACAGCGGACAAGACGGCACTCGTGACGTTGCAAGCGCTGTTAGGAAGAGGTAAAGACGTGCTGGGGTACTTCATACTATACTTACCTATCCCAATCCACATCGGCATCGCTAGTCCAGTGACCATCCCGACTATAGCGCCCTTCAAAGGCAAAACCAAGCTATATTTTATTATTGTCTGTTATACTGTATATGTTATTATCTCCCGTTGTTTGTGTGTCATTTCACACAAATACACTTGCTTGCTTATAAATGGCATTATGTTAGATAATAGATACCTTATGTGATACTGACTACTGTATTGCAAAGTATATTTGAAGGTTTTACGCAATAACTTCAGAATGTATACGGGCAGTTTTGCGACTGTGTAAACGTACTTGAGAAATATAAAATACATTCTTCCGAGCCAGTAGATTTTCGTTGTTCAAAGCGATCACATACATAGAAACTACGATGCGTTCACGCGTGAACGTTCGACAAATCCCATTAGCAATGCGTACGAAGGTCATACGCTCGTGACCGGCATGACAATATAAATATGATGAAGATGTATTTATTGAAGGGAAAAAATAACGAATACACATCAGTAAATACAATTCGCCCCTGCTCAGGAGAGCGCGTAGGCAGCACATTTACATAAATAATATAATGGCCTAAAATCGTAATAACCGATTACCAAATGATTCTTTTTATGAATATAATTATACAATAGATGCGTATTAACATAATATTCATTAAGTATGCATAATTACTGTAAATTACCTACATACCCACGATTTGTACTAGTGACAAAAAGTTATTCATCATTTTCTTGAAACAAAATACTTTTTCTCAATGCAAAACCTTGTATAGATACTTTTCTAAAATTCGAGGCTGTATCTAGAAAAGTAAATATAACTTATGCATGGTTGGCAAAGAATGAAAAAAATTTAGGATAATATTGAATTCTCAGATGACGTAATTTCTCACAGAAAAGGGTAGAAAAGGGTAAAATGGAATTCATTTTCAACGTGGTTAGTGTGACATAGCTTACAGAAACGTTCTCTCGCGGTACCGCTGGCCCTGCCATTTTCAATTTTTTAGAGAATGCGAACAACATCTAATATTAGTTAGACACATACGCCAACTTTCAATTTTAACCATTTCCAAATATTCCTCGCGTCCAAATGTAGTTTTCAAAGATTGGTATAAAGATAATTTATCCTTAGTATTAATATCATTGAACCATACTCGGATAAATTGACCCTTAATTCCTTGACTAATAATTTTAGAAGCAATAGAACACTGATTCTGACTCCATATGTATGACAATCCTAACTTTTCCAATAATAATTGAACATTATAGCACCAGTTATATTTTAACTTTATGGTTGTATTGCGTAGCACGTGTCTTCAACTCAAAGTCGCTGATTAATGTCTCATCCCGGGTTTTGGATACTGAATGTGGCTTTACAGAAAAATTGCAAAAATAATTTGTGTAAAACCGCAAACGTGAATCGTGTTTGAGTAGGTTCCTGGAGACGTTTCTATCTTTTCGAGTGGTTGATTTACCGATATGTTTATTCTCACAGTTGGGATTCGGATGATCTATTAGACGACTGGATAAACATGTAGAATATTCCGCGAATGGCTGCATTTATTAGAGTTTTCTGAATAACAAGAAACACCAGCGAGACATCAATCGTAATTGTAAACTTATCGCAGAAATTCACGGAATACTGACTTTTTTTGCTCATCGCTAAATGAGAAGCAGATAGTTGAGTGGCAGAAGTGCACGATTCGTGACCATTAGGTCGCGGGTTTAAAACCTTATAACGGTCAACGTATCAACGATGATCCTCATCGAGTCATTCTTGATTGTCCGAGTAAACCCGTTTCTAAAATGGGTGGACGCTCGACATCATTTTTGACGGAGGATATTTAAGTGTCGAAGGTATTGTACCTGCGCTGAATAGCTTCCATAAACATATAAACATTGTAAACCGCATATGATATGAGATCATCTATTGTTTAACAGTCGCAGTCTATAAATGTTGTACTTTACCTTTTTAAATTAATTATCACCGAGAAGTAGAAAGGTTCTGAATAAGCTATTGTAAGCCACATGCAAGTGATTCTGGGAAAATCCGGTGACCTGGTTTTTATATCTCACATCGCTCACCCATTCGTTAGCGAAAGGAAATGCCGCAGCAAGAATGAACAATCCCAATATCGGTGCAGACGCGGCGGTCGTAAATGTAAAAGATATCTGGAACAATGAAATTCATTTAGCAATCATTTGAGTATGGTTTCAAGGACAATTAACAACCATGCCGTTCGATAATGGTTTGCAATGCGTCTTGCTGAGAAGGTTTTCTGAGAAAACGGAAGATGCCAACAAAATTTGGAATAAATTCCGATATGCGAAAAGCTCGGTAGGCAGAGATGATGGAAATTCACCGAGAAATCTTTTTATGAGCACTAAAGTCTACGAAAATGAATTCCTGGTCTAGAGACATGAATGAGTTAAATAAAATGTAAAATAAATTGTGGATCCTTTATAAATGTTATTCCCATATGGTAACGAAATTTAACGACTTTTAGTCAATCGCAATGTGAAGAATTTTTATAATGATAATTGGATAGAATGTATATCTATACGCTACTTTCAGATGTCCACGGTGTGAGGAAGTGGATAGTCGAGTGGCCAGCAGGCGCATAACCAAAAGGTCGAGGGGGACAGTTAGCTTAGTGGTACGAGCGATTTGACAGTGAATATAGAGGAACCAGGTTCGTTTTCTGCTGTACCCGGAATTCTACCCGCGACGTTTTTCGGGTAGAGAGCGGCTTACACCCCTGTGTCCACGGGAGTCTGGGTGGTCCTTGCAGTGTGATTCTGTTAGGGCTTTCCCCTCTGATGTAGCTGTGCTTCAGATCCTCTATGAATGGTCTCTATCTCACTTACTTCCCCGCTATGTCGTCTTCCAACTAAAATTTACTATTAATTATCACAGACTTAGAGGAGTATGCTTCATATATAGCCAATCTGTAGATGTTTAGAACCAATCATGTGAATGGAAGTTCAACCCAGACTCGCTTTGTGTTTCACGGTAGGTGTTTTCGCCTCACCCCTAACTGGGACTAATTACTTTGTCGTGTTAAGCACTTAGGCTCGCATTGCATTGGGCCATGGATGACCAATACAACGATCACCTAGGTAATCAGCCTATTACTTATTAGACCATTCTATATTCTTCACAAATTATTCTCATAATAAAATAAATTATTATAATAAGAATTATCTACTGATATTGTTATTTTTATTGCTGTTCCGTACAAAGTGTATTTTTGTTGCTATTTACATCATATTGCCATAAAACACACAATTTGTTGATTTTTTATTTCGAATAGAATATGTGTAGTGGTCTAATAAATTGGAACAGGGCTGTAACTAACGTAAAGGTCGCAGCTTTAAAACTCTCATTCGGATTGTCTGTAATGAACCTCAACAAGTCATATATCGAGATTGCTAGAACAGACCACAGACCTGTCTCTAAAACGGCTTGACGCTCGAGATCCACCACCATTCATTTGCGACTGTCGAAAGTATTGTATCGGCGCTGAATCGATGTCATAAAATTAATTTTAAACCTAATCTGACAGCTTTTATTAGCCGATAGGAATTAACTATTAATGGTGAACTTTAGTAGACTAGAATAAGATATAACTTTTATAATAAATCGTGCTGACCTGAAGAATGGTTCCTCCCAGATTGCTCAGAAGAAAGGCAATTCCCATTCCAATACCACCAGAAACAACGACTGGATAAAAATCATCGATTGGATGATATATAATATAGAGAAAGAAATAAAATATGCCGGACATTATCATCTACTAGTTTTCTTCAATGTGAATCTGTACGTTTTAATAGACGACTATTACCGAACAATTTCCACAAAAAGCAAACTATACCTCTAGGTAGCTACATTCGCATCAAGTTATAATCTACAACCAAACTCTCTACTCTCTTTTGTTACCGAGTATTGTATTGTATTTATAGGCTGATTACCGAGCTAATCATTGTGCTAGGCCATTCCTGGCCCTTTACAAAGCTAGCCTATTAATGTGGTTAACACGACAATCTCATTAGCCTCACTTATGAGGGGTGGGGAAAAACACTTAATGTGAAAAACCCACCGAGTCTGGGTAGACAATTGACCTTTTTCTAATCGCGCCGCTAGTTCCAAATGTCTACATATGAACTACATATGTCGCACACTCCGCTAAGTCTGTGATAGGTCCATGTTTATTTACAATGAGATGACGAAATAGCGGAGAGGTAAGCGACATAGAGAGCACATATACAGCATCTGAAGCACAGCAAACGTCAGAGGGGAAAAGCCCTAACAGAACCACACTGCAAGGGCTACCCAGACCTCTATGGGCAATGGGGTTTAAGGTCTTAGCCCGATAAACGCCATAGTTAGTATACTAGTTAGAGCGGGATTCGTACCAGGGACCCCTAGACCAAAGTCAAACGCTCTAACCACTACGCCAGCTATCCCCTGTTACCGGGTATTGCTAGATATAGAGTGTCGTCGCGTAACTCACCAATGATCTTGCTGATTATTTTGATCGCTGTTTCTCCCAAACGCTGACCGCAGACCGGCATGACGAAGTCATCCAAACCCATCGCCGCGAGGGCGGATAGACACGATGATATCGTACTGGCGCGAGAGAATTTACAATCATCGATTACTATTATTAATTCATATATAGAGAGCTCGTTGACATATGCTGATACTTCATCGACTACACGAACGCACGCATTTATTGAATGATACCGATGAACTTTTTCATTATTGAAAATTATCACATAATATGCGTCGCGTCAGTATGACTGATTTACTTATTCTTCAGTTACTCAACTACATAAATGGCGTGTGATCTTATATTAGCACGACGTCGTTGTGATAGCGACGTCTCGAAGTGCTTCTTCGATCATACCCGCGACAAGGACATCTAATGGATCTGCATAGACGCACCTCAGGGCACCGCTGAAGAGGGACGATAAAAACAACCCCGGTACACCCGGGTAGCTGACGACTTGCATGACGAACCAGGGTACAATCTGAAAATAGCACCGTGGTGTTATTAACCCATGCAATGTATGGATTTATCACAGTACAAAACACGGTACAATCATTTTCCACATCGAAGAATGAATTTATTTATTGAAGTATCAAATCGTGGCGAACAACAACTTCGGGACACCTTTCTTTTACTTTGAGAAGATTTTAGTAGAATTTTAATAATAAATATAGGATTACTATTATGAATGTACTTGGTTTATATGGTATACAATTTGTGTATATATTGTCCCGTATGTTACTAAAAAAATAACGAAAAAAACAGTACTTCTGAAGGGACTCGAACCCACGCGCTGCAGGTAGACGGTATGGCTCTCAACTAATTGAGAAACAGGAGTAAGATTTCTATTAGTCTATTTTTCTGTGACAGATATCTGCGTATATCGATGGCATGATATACGGAATTTAACTATCAGTGTCAAGAAAGGCGTAAATGGGTGGAAGAAAGCTAACCCCTAGTGATCGAGTGGTGACGTCACGTTGTCAAAACAACGTGTTCTCAACAATAGTCAAGATGGCTCATGTAATTCTTCGCTAACAAGAAATCTATTTAACGTGGCGAAAATCACTTCAAATCGGGGCATATAGAGTCTTTTTATTACCATGAAGGTGTTATCGTTAAGTTAGGTAGTCATTTTTCAACGGTAGCCGCACGTGATTCCAAGTTCCTTTAACCCATACTTTGACGAAGCAAGTCAAAACGTCCCCTTAACTAAACGCCCCCTACAAAAACGGCCCCTGACCAAGATGTTCCTCCATATCGCTAAGAATAAAAGAATAAAGCCTAAACGCTTATACTGTATGTAAAATGATATCTTATGTAAACTAAAAGAACGTTGAACGCTGCTAAGAAACACGCTAAATATTTCCGTATGCATTGACGCCATATTGGTTCATCGTTGAGAACAAGTTGTCATGACAATCGATAGGTTGTTGATGAACTCTGGTAAGTAGGTTAGGTAGAATATGCAAATGATTATTTAATTTCGTCCATAACGTGTATGTCTGCGTGGATTCAAGTGGTTTTACCCGCGGCTGTAACATTGCTATGCATATTTTTCAGCGACACGATATTATACGGGGCATGAAGTGTATAAAATACACCGTAATACGTAGGCACGTGATAGGACAAATATTAATATGTAAACAATGACATAACGGAACGTAAGATCGTGTTATAACAGTAAATAAGGCATAGCTAATCGGGAAAGTGTTGTAAAATGGCACGGGATATGGCGAATATTAACATGTAAACACTGGCATAGCAGAAGAAAACACGGTATTGTGAAAGCAAGGCGTAGCTGTGCTAATAAACATTCTGGCTATTAGTGAGTTTGGAAACTGGTGTAAAGTATAAATGATAAAGCGAACGCTCGCTGACAAAGATTAGTTGACCTTTGCTTGCTTTACCTTTTGTTTTGTTCCACAGAGATCCGTTTTTTACCAAACGTATCCTTGTAGCGGTTTATATAATTTTGCATCTGGCCGCGGATTTGATTCATATAAACGCTCCCTATAAGCCCAAATTTGAGTGGAGAGAGGTTGATTTGATAGAAATGATAAATATTCGGATCGCTAACCGCATATTATCCTCTGTCTAATTCAGTAAAGAAAGTTTAGACGATGTGGATATAGGCATAGGCACGGGGTGGTGACCATGACAACAATGTTTATATCGAGCTACGGAGATTATGTTATTTTGTACAAAAAAATATTTTAGTTGTATTATTATTATTATTGTATTTATAAATACTTACTTGTATTACTTATAAATAAATACTTGTCTCTCGTCTGGCATTTTCCCAGATTCATGGAAAACGGCTATTGTTTATCCGCTTTTGAAAAAGC
>WURV02228621.1:0-10058 GCA_011762755.2 Epimenia babai | reverse complement strand
CCAGATCAAAACAATTACTTTTCTTCTCCAGATCAAAACAATAACGTTTCTTCTCCAGATTAAAACAATTATTTTTCTTCTCCAGATCGAAACAACGTAGTAATAATGTAAGGTAAGAGTTGAACAAGAAAAATCCTTAGAGAACGACTTGGCTTGAAGACTGGGGGATTAAGACAGGGGATAGAAGTTTGATATTCGGTGTATCCCCCATTCATATAGACAAATTAACTGTTTTCCATATATATGTATAAATATATATATATTTATTCTATATTGCTGAAATGCAATATAAACTTGGCTTGCGTCGTTACATATTAAACAAAAATGTATTGCTTTATTAAACAAGGATAAACTTTGGAATTTCTACGTGAATCTTTCGGATTTTAATCAATGTACTCCGTAATCCAAGGCAATATCACGCCCACTGCGGGGTCACGCCCACTGCGGGGTCACGCCCACTGCGGGGTCACGCCCACTGCGGGGTCACGCCCACTGCGGGGTCACGCCTACTGCGGGGTCACGCCTACTGCGGGGTCACGCCTACTGCGGGGTCATGCTCATTGGGGGTCACGTCCACTGCGGGGTCACGCCCATTGCGGGGTCACGCCCATTGCGGGGTCACGCCCATTGCGGGGTCATGTCCACTGCGGGGTCACGCTCAAGACGGACAAACGGGCCAATTCAGCAACATCGCGCAAACCTATCCGTCGACGTCTCCCACGTAGATTTTATACTTCCAGCGGCGTTTCATATCCATCCAAGAATCCTATGTACAGAATCTTGTAAAGCTGAATGGTCGCGCGTAAAATTTCGCCGTCACGTAAATTAGTAACGCGCGAAGAAAAAAAACCGTACGGATATATCGAGGGGCGGGGGGCGGGGAATATGTTAATTTAATAGAAATAATATATTAAACTAATTCACAGTCGTTATTTGTTCGCGCGGGAACGAAGGTTTACACGGGAATCGAGAAGATACGTCGTCGTTTTGTTGATAAAAGTTCGAGTGGCAAGAGATGACGGAAGGTTCCGGAATCGAGTTCTCCGGTCGCCGGGCGCGGTTTAGGATGGACCGACAAACGACGGTAGCTATGGTTACAAGGCATTGTGGTCAAGATTCTGCTGTATCTGGTGGCTTGCATACGTGTTTTCCTGACCGGGCGTCGCCGTCGTCATCGGGAGGTACATGTGGGGGTAGGCATTCGGGTGAATCAGCTTGTTGCCGGGATTGCTCGCGTCCAACGCGCCGCGTAACGGGTTAACCATGCCAGGACTGCGAATTTAATGATTGCGTTATTATGGCGGCGATATAATAGTGGTATGACAATGGTAGCGTTATAATGATGGCCTTATAAAGGTTGCATTATAATGGTTGCGGTATAATGGTGGCGACATACTGGTTGCATTGTGATAGTTGTGTTAAAATAATTGTGATATGGTAGCGTTATAATGGTGGTGATATAACGGTGGTTGACTACCGTCTTTTCATGCCACTGGTTCCAAACACCTGCGGGTAGTTTACACATGTAGTACACCCTTGTTAAATTTGTGATAATTAACGATTATTTACGGTGAGACGACGAGGAAGCAGACGGAAGAGGCATAGAGACGATTAGGAGCAGAGCCATGTTAGAGGTAAAAAACCACTACATAACCATACTGTGGGAGATACCACAATGTAGACAGACAGACAGACAGACACACACACATACAAACATACACACACACACACATAACCATACTGTGGGAGATACCACAATGTAGACAGACAGACAGACACACACACACACACACAAACATACACACACACACACACATAACCATACTGTGGGAGATACCACAATGTAGACAGACAGACACACACACACACAAACATACACACACACACATAACCATACTGTGGGAGATACCACAACATAGACGGACACACACACACACACACACAACCATACACACACACGTATAACCATACTGTGGGAGATACCACAACGTAGACAGACACACACACACACACACAACCATACACACACACATATAACCATACTGTGGGAGATACCACAACGTAGACAGACACACACACACGACCATACACACACACACACATACACACACACACACATAACCATACTGTGGGAGATACAACGCAGACAGAGATAGACACACATACAAACAAACACACACACACACACACACAAACACACACACACACACAACCATCCACACCCTGCCCGGAAGATTACGTGACAGGTCAGGGTGACGAGATGATGTGACATCAGCATCACAAAGGGAGATAACTCAAGAGATTTCACAAAACTACACTTCAAGGGCCAGCGGAGCTTCATCAGTCAATAGGGGGGGGGGTCTTTTTACCCCAAAACCGTTACGGGAATACGGACCAGAACGGGAATTGGAACTGACCTCTTTCCACATGACCTCTGATTTGAGGCTGTGACATGAGATTTAACTGTTCGACACAGTAAGAGCACACGGACACTTCAATCAAGGCATTAATAGCACTGCTGTCTCAGACACTTTACATCAATAAATAGACTACTTAAAAACGTTGATATGGCCTAGGCATCATCAGAAAAAACATATATAAATTAGCACTAAGACACCAATAAGCTTCCTAAACAAATAACTAAGACTACACCGACAACCCGGTGAAAATTTTTATCACACATTGCGATATCGAAACATAAAGCCTCAAAACACTCATTGACATATAAAAACAAATGGTCAAATAGACCTGAAAATATTCTTCTGGAGCATTAAAAGCATTTAGAAAATTTAAGGTTGTTGAGAAAAATTAAAAATTGAAAGTAAAATTACAAACATTAGCAGAAATTACCTCCCCTTGGCTTGATGATATGCTTAACAAATCTAAGAGACCAGCCCTAGGGAAATATCTGCCAAATTCTACGACAGGCGGTTCTTCAGAAGATTTTTTAAGTTTAAATACAAACATCACCAGAAAATTACTTCCCCTTGGTCAGATGATGATATGCTTAATAAATCTAAAAGAGACCAGCCCTAGGAGAATATCTTCCAAATGGAAAAGCTCTAGGACAAATGGTTCACCTGAGCTGCTGCGACATATCATCCGAGCTGAGAGGATGGCCCGGCATCTCTTCAGATTTCTCCTCCTCTCGACGCTTGAGACACGCGGCTTTCGGATTCAGGTTGCGTTCTAGAAAGTAATCGCCGCGTGATAAACCGTCAAACAAGGGAAGTAAATCCGATTCATGTGAATAACATGATTTATTTAAATATGTTGATGCGGAGTTCCAAAACCAAAATATATTGATGTCTGTAACATTTATATACGATGTACAAATGTCCACTGCAATACTGTGCTATACACATGAGATGTAACATTGATTTTACTTAGCTACTTAGTGAGAAATTGAATGAAAAAATGAGAAAAGGAAAAACGAAAAATGTATTCAGTAATTTTATCAATGGCACAGAAATCATCATGGGATAATGATAATTTACTTATACACCAATCATGATGTGGTACATAATTTACAAAAAAGAAAAAAAATAAAGAATTACTGTAATATCCGAATATTGTATTCTAACTGATTTTCTGCAAAGTAGTTATCTTTAAAAAGTGCCATTTGCTCAATTTAGGGTGAGCCAAAGCAAAATATTTCAATACTTTACAAAGTGACATGAAAATCATTCGATTGGTGGTGCATCAAAACAACATGAAGGCAACAGGAGCGAGATAGGTATATTTTGAAAGCAAACAGAGATGCATGCAACTATTACTGAAACAAAAAGCATTAAAAATTTGCACAATCAGCCGACACGACGAAAATATATCACAGTGAAAACTGAAAGGATAAAAAATCCTGAGTAAAACTGTGGTTGTGATAAAAAAAACTGTAGTAAATACGCGACACGGTATGGAACAATATCAAATTTAGGACAATGAAATGCGTGCAAAACTGGAAAATCATGTAAATAAATCCACGAAAATGGCGATATTTGTGTACGCGACACGGGACGGAACGATATCGAATTTTGGATGATGAAATGCGTGCAAAACTGGCAAATCATGAAAATGAATCCACGAAAATGGCGATATTTGTGTCACAACGACGATATTCACAGACGACAAGGGATTGAAAACGTCGGAATGGCCTGTTGGTCGTTTGGAAGTACTTCATTCGGGAAGCGGAGTGGCGTACCTCGCACTTGCTGCTCGAGACCCGTGATGAGATTCACGGCTTGCTGCAGAACTAGAAGCTTGGTCTGTGGTTTGTCAGTGGTGAGGTGAACGGAACACATTCGGCCCAGCTCCTTGAAGCCATCATTGATGTCACGCACGCGGACCCTGCGTGAAAGTGGGCCGATATATGATGGGGTAGGGTGAGTGTGTGGTCCCTGAGTGAAATTGCGCCGATATACGCTGGGAGGGTTGAGTGTCTGGTCCATGAGTGAAAGTGGGCCGATATACGCTGGGAAGGTTGAGTGTCTGGTCCCTGAGTGAAAGTGGGCCGATATACGCTGGGAAGGTTGAGTGTCTGGTTCCTGAGTAAAAGTGGGCCGATATACACTGAGAGGGTTGAATGAAAGTGGGCCGATATACGCTGAGAGGGTTGAATGTCTGGTCCCTGAGTGGAAGTGGGCCGATATACGCTGGGAAGGTTGAGTGTCTGGTCCCTGAGTGAAAGTGGGCCGATGTACGCTGGGGAGGTTGAGTGTCTGGTTCCTAAGTAAAAGTGGGCCGATATACACTGAGAGGGTTGAATGTCTGGTCCCTGTGCGAAAGTAGAGCGATATACGCTGGCAAGGCATTCTCTGTCTTTCCAAAGATTCAAAAGTGTTATTGAATTTTCCCTTCCTGTCCTCGGGTGTAGCAATTTTTACCATCTGTTAATGAAATTGTCCACTTAAATCAACCACGCAGCTGGTCATTGTTCAGCAGAATCAAGAGTAAAAGATGGGAAATGGCCGAGACAATTGCGAATCAACATGTATTGAAGAAGAGGCCGTTGGGATAGGATGCGCCGTTGGGATAGGATGGACCGTTGGGATAGGATGCGCCGTTGGGATAGGATGGGCCGTTGGGCTGAGACAATCAGGTGGACAGCGGCGGTGGTTTCCTAATGTGGAAGCTTTCAGCATGATGACATATCCTCTGATAATAGAAATCCGGAGATGATGAAACCCATCAATGCCCGAAGAATCTGCCGTGAATAGTGCACTGCCATTGGCGTTCTGGCGATAACGATACGCAAAGCACCCGAGAAAATGGTCAAATTCGGCCCGGTGGCTCAAGTAGGAGTAAGGAGTACAACTCGGGATGCAAGATGACGACTTCACCCAATGTCTGAACAACTTCTTCATCGCAACTAAAAGGACTGACAAACTTGTCGAGATTAGATGTAAATTGTTCCGCAAGAAATTGCGCTCATTGACGAACTGTAGTGAGACGTGAATGCAAAAGTCTGCGTATTAATCCAATATTTGTTGGCTGCAATTCAAGCATCACGCAATAACGGTAGATACATGTGAAAATCACCGATAGAAACCATCACCAAGGATACGAGATAACTGCGAGAATGTTAGTTGTGGGCAGTTAACTAACGCGAGGCGTGTACCATCACCAGGAAACACCAGACGCAGCGATGTTAGTCGTGGGGAGTTAACTGACGACAGGCATGTACCATCACCAGGATGCACCACACGCAGCGATGTTAGTCGTGGGGAGTTAACTAACGTGAGGCGTGTACCATCACCAGGATGTACCAGACGCAGCGATGTTAGTCGTGGGGAGTTAACTAACGAGAGGCGTGTACCATCACCAGGAAACACCAGACGCAGCGATGTTAGTCGTGATAGCTCTAACAACAGTTAGCTAAATGTGTTAGTCGATCTGCTAAACCAATGACACATTAGCCGATGTTAGCCGATGTTAGTCAAGCATGAACGATGGATTTGGGTAGATTTGCGCGTTGCCGGCCGTTTACCTCGCACTTGTGACTCTAAAGACGTGATCACATTAACAGCGTGTTGCAGGACCATAAGCTTGGTGAGGGGCTGCGATGACCCCACGTGCATCGTCACCATCTGACCTAGTTCCTTAAAGGCGCCGTTTATGTCGCGCACTCGTACTCTGCAGGTCAATGGTGAAAGGTCAACTATTTGACGCGTTTTTCAATTCTTTTATTGTCCCTACTGATAATGCAACAATTACTGGGACTTATGTTAACTTTATATATGCCATTATACTAAATAACCTTAAAACGTGCGCTTAAACAGATTTATTTATACGAAATACTGAATTATTAAGATACCTGAAGAACCAAGAAGTCTTTCTTGTTACCGAAAAAATTGAAATTTTATGACTTATAATTAAATACTACATCTAACAGCAAGAGTGATAAAATGGCAGATTCTGTAGACATGACCAGTGGTCATAAAATCACGTATCAGTCAAATTTCAACGATAGTGCCCCAATCATGTCCCTAACACTACATAATTTTACAGATGTTTTTGCAACGAGGCAGAGCACTTCCCGAATGATCAACTTTAATTTTTGATTTTGGAGAAGCCCTCTAATGACCAGTTTGTCCTCCCTACTGACCAGTTTGACCTCTCTACTGACCAGTTTGACCTCTCTACTGACCTTTCGCGCGCGTTGTTCGCTTGTCGTCGAAGTCTCTCGCGTTCAATTTTCGTCTCGGGCGAGCAGTCTTCTTCGTCGTCTTCTGGCTCCGCGTCACCGTTCAGGTCCTCGCTATTCCTGCGTCGCACAAATACAATGCATATGTCACGTCAAATGTCATACATATATCACACGTACGCATATATCACATCGATATCACACATATATTACACATATGCATATATCACATCGATATCACATATTTATCACACATGTGCGCATATATCACGTCAACGTCACGTATATATCATGCATGTATGCCAACTTGTCCTTCGCCTGAATCTACATTTAAACGCCTACATGTGTCGCACAGTCCGCTAAATCTGTGCAAGTTGACGGTTATTAACATTGAGATAGGGAGATAGCGAAAAGGTAGGCCCCAATAGAGACCGTCCAGAGAGCATCTGAAGCACAGCCACGTCAGATGGTAAAAGTCCTTCCACAACCACACTGCCAAGGCTACCCAGACCTCCATTGGCAGACGGCGTATAAGGCGCTTTTCCCCAAAAAACGCCACAGGTTCGCTAGACTGAACCAAACAGAAATCGACCCGAGGTGTTCCAGATTCAAGTCCAAGTTACGATCTAGCTAATCTAACGACTACGTTACGTCTTGCTATATCTTCTACTTTTTAGCGACCTTTAATACCGACAAATAATACATACATCACAATCACCATCGCTATCAACAGACGAGACTTACTGTCGCGATCGTTTGGCTACAGAAGGCACATGATTCGTTTGTTTTATAGGTTTTTCTTTCGGTTCCGAATGCCGTAATTTATCGACTTTCACATAGTCGGTTTTGTCGTCGCCACTTTCCGACTTGATGCTGTCTTCGACTGAATTCGGTGCCTGATCGACAGGTATACCTGATGGAGAAATGACACACGCGTGACAATTAATGTCAGGTGTACGACAGGGAGCGTGGAGTGAATAACGCAGAATGTGAGGTGGATGGGAGAGAATGTGAGGTGGATGGGAGAGAATGTGAGGTGGATTAACAATAAACATGAGTATGAGACAGCATGACAATGAACATGTGTATGAGACAGCGTGACAATGAACATGTGTATGAGACAGCATGACAATGAACATGTGTATGAGACAGCATGACAATGAACATGTGTATGAGACAGCATGACATTGAACATGTGTATGAGACAGCGTGACAATGAACATGTGTACGAGGCAGCATGACATCTGTGATGCACGAAACTGTGATTGCATTTTAACTTGGCACCGGCTACATTTAAATCGACATACTGTGTAATCGACTGTAGGTCTTGTTTTGGTCGGGGGTAGTGGCATCAGGACTCTCTATCGAAGGGTGCTGTCCTCCCTAAAACATAAAACATATAGATTACATGAGACATGTAGAGGGGGGGGGGGTCGCACACTAGTGTCTATACCCCAAGAGTCGCTGGGTGATGGCAAACTGCACAACCGTCGTATATACATACACCACGAAATGCGTGAATTTGCAAGAAAATACACACATGCCATCATTTTCCAGAATAAGTCGAACGTTCTGGAATAAATTGCCACTGGTCATTCCATCGCTTACATCACTGGGTCCTTTCGAATCACAACTCAAAGTATTTTTATTTTCAAAGGCTTACTTATCCTAGCACAGTATAGATATTTTACTGTGCTATTGTGAAGCCCATATGAAAGAAGATGACGTCTAATTATGCGCCAAAGCAATATATTACCTACTTAAATCTACCAAGTCATTATTAACTCATGTTTATTCACGAGAAGTCGGACATGTATCCAGGTAGATTGTTTTTATATAACATGTACTAGGTAAGTAGTATATTTCTGGGTGCAACGTGACAATGGTTGAATATCGTCGTGCCTTCCTCCACCAGGTGTTGTACATCGTTTTATGTCAGGTGTTCCCGGTAACGACATTTTCAGGTGCAGCACGACAACCTTTGCTGATATTAAGCTTCGAAATATATCGGGAAAACCATGAGTGGCTAACGCGAAAACGGTGAATGAGCGGGAGAATGTGGTAGTAGAAACGCCAGTTGGTGAAACCGTAGTTATTAACCCTTACCACACTGACCACTGTACATCACATTACTCTAGCAATCAAATTCTGTGACAACGGAGTGCTGAGGGTTAAATGCATGAATGGATAATAAGGTAAATACGGCGGCACACAAAAAACAGTGAAAATACATCATACTATGAGTAAGTCAAGTGTGATAATATTTCATGCTGACTGCAAATTTACGTAACTGTATCTAACATTGGCCTGTATTACCTGTATACTGTTAGGCGCTTATTTCATATAATTTGAGTAATTACATTATAGTCTTAGACCATTGGGCTATTGTTTCATGTAAAGTGTGTTTGACAGCTGTGCTAATAAGTACACTTTAAACAAATAAATTTCATTTCATTTCATTTCGATATTGTTTGCGTAATTATACCAACGTGTATTTCAGTTGTAAGGAATTGACTAATGCGCTTACCGTTACGAAAAATAAACTCGAAATATATACGGGGAGGTGAGGCTGAATTACGCTAAGAAACTCCAGATAGACAGATGGATAGATAGATAGATGTATTGTCGGGAATAATTACGCGAAGCTACTCTATCAATCATCAGCCATCTGCCGAAGGGATTAAGGATATCCTATGCATCAACAAACGCATCTTCCTCGCAACGAAGTGGAATACTTTCGGCGATGACAGAGATGGTGAAGATGAGGTACCAATCTGGTCGGGGAAGAGATGGCTGCGATTTACGTAAAAATGGCGAGAACGTTATATTCTTGAACGGATCTCGTTAATCTGGCGTCCCAAAGGGGATGTTAATCGTGGATTTTACAAGTTTTTGTCTGGCGATTTCAGTGGATAATACTAGTAGCACGAAGACTCGCCAGCCCAGTCCCAGTTGGGGCGTACATACGTACATTGCTACCTGTGGTACGTTATTTTCCCAAGAATGAAATCGAAACATACGGGTTTACGTAATGTCAGTGAGATGCGTTTCTGAGCACTTCTCCACATTTATGGATATACAATATTAGTGGGATGTGTGACGTAACAATTATATTGGTAACAATAATATTGGTAACAAATATATTAGTAACAGTTATATTGGTAACAGTTATATTGCTAACAATTATATTGATAACAGTTATATTAGTAACAGTTATATTAGTAACAATTATATTGGTAACAATAATATTGGTAACAAATATATTAGTAACAGTTATATTGGTAACAGTTATATTGCTAACAATTATATTGATAACAGTTATATTAGTAACAGTTATATTAGTAACAATTATATTGGTAACAATAATATTGGTAACAAATATATTAGTAACAGTTATATTGGTAACAGTTATATTGCT
>WURV02228610.1:0-10058 GCA_011762755.2 Epimenia babai | reverse complement strand
TTGTGAGAATTTGTTGACGCCGACTGTTTGATCATACAAGTTGGCCAACAAATCGCACAGTGTAAAGGCACTATCAGAGAAACATGCATGATAAGACATTCATCAGGAAAAGGTTGCATCGGGCAAACGTTGCTCCGCCAAGTGTCCGTTGGTCTAGCACCTGTTGACTAAATGTCCGGAGACCACTAGGCCTTTATGAGACACTTGTAAAAATAGGGTGGCATTGGTCCATTGGTGACGACGGTTGACCCTTTATAAAGCTAGGTGAAATATACTGCCGCTAACATGACAAATGGGTTAACTATGGGTTCATTATAGTGAGAAAAACCCAATTGTGAAAACCAATGCAATCGGCTAACCAGTTGATCTTTGTCTATTCACTCCACTGGTTCTTAACGCCTACTTCTCTAAACCAAAGTTGACGATGAGAGAAGTGATGACATCTAGACCTTACAGAGAGGATCTGAAGCGCAGTACCATCGGAATGACGAAGCCCTTAGATACACTGTAAGGGCTATACAGACTCCCATGAGCAGGTGGCGCTTGAAGCACTTTTGAATGAAAAAGGCGCAGATTTTACTGGGAATAAAATTTACTGGTTACGTGGAAGCACTATTCCTCGAAAGACACATACCGATCTATGAACCCGGATTGGATCTTTCCTCTGTGAACCGGAACTGTATATAAACTTGGCTCGGTCTTCCTTCTCCTCACTCATCGCTTCATTGACCCGAATCTGTTCCGTAATGAGGTCAGTCTGACACAGTTTGTAGACCTCTTCCTTGATCTGGGTCACGGTGTTCATGTCATCTGACGGACTTAACCCGACGTCACTCAAAGCCTGAATTATTTCGCTGTAAACACACAAATAGGTATTCTCATAACATTGGTACAACTACCACATCATTCAACTTTCACATACGGCAATAACAGCTCCCACAGAATCCAATTTTTAATTCGCTGTCTATTTTATTACCTTTTAACAAAATTGTATTCAATTATACATAATCCCTAAAATAGGTATTTCAAACAGCAATTAATATTTTATAAGAAGATTACATTCTAATTTATTAAATAAAAAATGTCCACTGGTAACTGCAATTGAACTATGAATACACTAACTCCAAGCTCTCATAATGTTAATATCAAGCTAGCTTTGTGAGAAGCTATGACTAATCTTAGCATAATTAAATAAGCAAGATGAAAGAAGCTTTAAGCCTTAGCACTCTGTTGTCAGGGTTTGCATTGGTATAGTAATGTAATGCACAGATGTCAGTGTGGTAAGGGTTAAATACAAACCTACTCAATGACATGGAAAAACGTTAATAAAAAAATTGTTTTACCGAATAAAAATATAATTCAATTACGGGAGAGAATATGCGATGAAAAGACCTATATCCAATTCCGGCCTGATACTCCTTACCTTTATAGCTTAGTTACTCATCTCCCGATATACGTCTTTCCTATGACCTAGTTATTTACCGCATGTACCCATTTCCCTCCCGAATTAGTGACCTAATTTTCCATGTAGTTGTTGCCCTCGATCTAGTGACCTACCTCCTAACGTACTCATTGCCCTCAACCAACAGCTGGTCCTGTAAGATGTTTGCCACTTCCACATTTACAAGGTTTAGCATCGACAGACTGCGGCACGCCTCCACCCTGACGCCAGGTTCACTCTCGTACCTGATGGCCCACACGAGATGCGTCTTCATCTCTGGCAGGGCCACACCTATCTTCGCGATGGCTGTGAACAGGTATGCATTAATTAATGCATCCACTGTCTAGGTCATATATGGTTCCATGCAAAGCTAGCCTAAACTTAAACACGTAGGTTCTTCCAATTGCCGTCATCTGAGCAGAACTCCTGTATCAAGCTTCAATTTTTTTATTTTTTACTTATTTATAGGCTGATTACCGAAGTAATCGTGGTGTAGGCCAATTTCATTCATGACCCTTTACAAACCTAGCCTATGTGGTTAATACGACAATTTGATTAGCCTCACTTATATAAGCGATTGCGGAAAAACACCTAATGTGAAAAAGCCACCAAGTCCGGGCAGACAATTGACCTTTTTCCATTCATGCCGCTGGTTTCAGATGTCTACATATGAGCTACATATGTCGCACACTCCGCTAAATCTACGGAAGTTCAAAGGTTATTTACAATGAGATGATGACATAGCGGGGAGGTAAGGGATATAGAGATCATATATATAGAGGATTTGAAGCACAGCAGACGTCAGAGGAAAAAAGCTCCAACAGAACCACGCTGCAAGGGCTACCCAGACGCCCATGGGCTTAACGGTTTAAGGCGCTTTCAGCCCAAAAAACCCCACAGTTAGTATACTGGTTAGAGTGAGAATTGAACCAGGGACCCCTGGATCCAAAGTTAAACGCTCTATCCACTACGCCAGCTGCCACCCCAAGCATCAATTACTTCACACCTAGCCAACTGGCTCAGCACGAAAATAATTAGTGAAATTAAGGAAGTAAACATTACTCTAGACTGGATATGTACACCGTACTGTCGAATGTCTGGCAATTTCCATACCCCGAGAGCGCACGTCGGTTGCATGAACAACAAACCTAACAACATGCGCCAACAAAAATATATACAGCGTGGCATTATACGTGACTGTTTGTCTGTAAATACTCACAACTCACCTTCTATACAACACCAAAATCATAAAAACTGGGAAGATGGATTCTATCCTCATCTAAATGTTGCAAACCAACATTAAAGCATCAAATTCGTATAACTACAGTGGCACATCATGTAGATGATATCGCTCAGTGCTTACTGTTATACAACATTAATTTTAATTCATTACTTAAATTAATGTAAAATATCGCAGTTTACAATAAGGGTAACATAATATTGGCTGGGCTTTTGTCTCTCTGAATGGCTTGCGTTTCAAATGCTGAAGGCAACGTGTCTTGTGTCCTGTGGCACCACCTCTCCATCATCTTACTGTATATAATCATACTGTATATAATCATCATTCATCACAGATTTAGCCAGTGTACGACAAGGTTAGGCAGTCTGTATAATTAGAGCTTAAGGCATGAATGAAAGATGGTTTGACACACTGTAATTAATGATGCGACCATATTCAGAGTTATCTTGTTAACCTGTTAACTGCAGTATGTGTACAGGCTATTGTGGACTGGGTAACTGGTTAATCCCAGATTTTTGCTGCATACCTACATAGGTAATGCGTGTAATATATGTATCCAATTATATGTGACTCTAACTTTAATCTGGATAAAGAAATGTTGGATATTGCATACAGTATTGATCATAATAATTTTCATTTAATATTATGAGAGTTCTGTACTTTAAGTACTTTTAAGTATTCGAAGAACCACATTGGCTACCTTTATTGACATGCTGTACTTTTAAATCTGTTATTGTTGATTAATGAATTAATTAATTCATCTTGTCTATTGTATTACAGTGTATTATGCTATTATACGGGGAGCCATGCTGATTTGATAAACTAGATGAGAGAAATGCACAGAAAAAACCTCGTCTTTGGCAAAAACCAAAGGCCTCCATATAAATTGTTTGGTACTTTGGTACGAATATCAATATTAAGTTCGAGAGAAACGCACAGAAAAAACTCTACCTCTGATGGGACTCGAAACCACGAGCTCCAGTGCTCTACAAACTGAGCTAGAGGGCCAAGCTTTCTCCTGTGCATAGAACCACATTGGCTACCCCTATTACCGTAACATTGTGTTAGTATTCATCGCAGGAGAAAATCTGACATTGTAGTTAGTAGAGAATGAGATCTGTGAACCAGAGGTCGTCGGTAGAGGCCCAGCAAAGACGAGGTTTTTCTGCGCATTTCTCTCACGTTATCGTACTATGGGTCGGAGAAAGCCAAATTGAGTTGCCAGAAATGCCAAAAACATGTCAGAAAGCGATTTAAAAAAAATTAATTTCAAATTTAAACCAAAAACTAGTATGACATCAGTATTGCGGCACAATAAGTCATACCTTGTATTCATTGTGTATGAATAATGCAAGTAGTTCTAATGTGATGGTGATTTATTATTGGAGGATGAGTTTGGGGAAACACTAATGGCGTGATTCATCTAAACACAAAATCATTATAGATAGGGGCGCGGGCATACTCGGGTGTCGCTGCAGAGTTGTATGCTCTTGGCTATCACAACTACCACTTTATTGTTACAAAAATGTGTGCCTTTCTAGCCTTCCCTCCCTCCCTGCAGTGGCAGCCGATCAATGGTGCAGCGCTGATGACCGGGAATGACGAGGGACGTGTCATTCTACCCGGCTATTGTTATCACGCATGTGTACCAGCCAGATGCATAATGCGTGCAGTCATTGTTCCACATCTTGATCACAATCTTCGATCTATACTGGCCGGGGTTAGGTCTCCGTTTAAACATGTCTCTAGGTTTAAGAGGTCTATTAGTATAAGCTGACAGTTGGTAAACAGAAGTGTAATGATGTTTGTTTAGGCATGAAGCACTTTGTATTTTCATTTATATATTTATAGGCTGGTTACTGAAGTAATCGTTGTGTAGGCCAATTTCATTTATGACCCTTTACAATGCTAGCCTATGAGGTTAACACAACAATTTGATTAGCCTCACTTATAGGGGGTAGGGGAAAAACACCTAATGTGAAAAACCCACCGAGAATGGGCAGACAATTGATCTTTTTCCATTCACGTCACTGGTTCCAGATGTCTACATACGAGCTACATATGTCGCACACTCCGCTAAGTCTATGGAAGGTCAATGGTTATTTACAATGAGATGACGACATAGCGGAGAGGTAAGCGACATAGAGATCATATATAGAGCATCTGAAGCACACCAAACGTCAGAGGGAAAAAGCCCTAACAGAACCACACTGCAAGGGCTACCCAGACCCCCATAGGCAATGGGGTTTTAAGGCGCTTTCAGCCCGAAAGGAAGGCACTTTGTATAAATGTGTGATACATACAACGTGGGAGACCTGGAGATAAACGTGAGAGTGGTCATTCAGTCATAAAGAATAAAAAGGATATCAAATATGAGTGGTGTAGTCTGACTAAATTTGGTCATGTTTAACTCTGTAAGAAACAATTACAAAACTGCTTGACTCGATAGGGCATGGTGTCACCAAGGTATTTTCGCATTTTTATCGTATGCGGGTGCGGCTAGAAATTAAAATATATGCAAGAATAAGAAAATCACCTTTCAGGAAAACACACTTGTATATAGCTTTTCGTTTCATATTTTATGATTGGACTAACACATTTTATTTAACAAGCATTTTTAAAAGCAGTTGTCATTTTAAAAATAAATTATCAGTTGTTCTGTCTAAATTGTCGATAGAAACAAATATTTTTACAACCTTACATTATGATTGATCCAGTCGATATTTACAGATCAAAAATGCCCAAACTCTTTCAATGTATTATTATATGTATAACTTAAATTATATTGAATACATTATTAAGTTCCGATGAAGAGAGTAACATTAAGTCATTCTAAATATTCTGCAGATTTTAACCCTACATGGTGACGGCCTTGACCTTCTAGATATGACCAATTGATCAAGACAAGCATAATTTACAATCATACGGAATACATTATTAAGTCGTGGTGAAGAGGGCAACATTGAGTCGTAATGAATATTCTATACATATCTACCCTGCATGGCGACGGCCTTGACCTTCCAGATATGATCATGACATGCGAGTTTCAGAAGTTCTTCGAGGACTTTTGGTTCCTTGATTCTCAGGTTGCCACATGTGATGCAAGCCTCGGTCCGTACGGATGCATATGGGTCCTCGAGGCAGTCAAGGAACGAGGGTAGAAGCTTGCCAGTCATGATGCCTGGAACAACGTTGGAGTGAAGAACGTGATACGATGATGGTTGGGGAGCAAGCGGACAAATGTCTAGATTGTTGGACAAACTCTACGGATGTGTATGGGTTTTCAAGCAATTAAGGAATAAGGGGAGGACCTTGCCAGTGATGATGCCTCGAACAACAGTGAGGAATTTACTCAAATGTATTGGTGATGCTTAGGGAACAAATGGATATTTAGCTAGATTGGAGGACTTACTTGCTGAAATAAGCCCCCATAGCCCCCTACCTCTCACCTATCACATCATCTTATGTATCACAGATTTAGCAAAGTGTGCAGCATGTATAGTACAGTTAAATAATGCTTAGTATAATGTTCAGCTTTAACCTACTGAATCTGGAAGGTGTCTAGTAAATATACTACATCATTAGTGACTGCGTTTCAGGGGGAATAAAAATTTTACAAAAGATCAACTACCACATTTGTTTTATTAATTTGGCCATCGGGTATGGTATACACCCGCCCCATTTGAACATATATACATTACTGAAGGTTTTGTCACATCCTTTTCTAAGCTATCCTGAAAGTGCTAACAGCTCAGTGAGGAAGGAACACAGCTGGCCGTCATGATGAATGCGACACACTCTGGGCAAAATCACCTTTTTAAAACACTAAAGGCCATTACATTCCGTTGTATTGAGAATGTTGCATATTACTCTTAAAGTTTAGCATTTGAACACATATCAAGATGACGGCGCATAGTGGATTTGAAAACTTTACTGCAGGATGGGTCAGTTGTTCTGGAACGTTAGGTACAGACGAAACGCTCGAGCAGCAACTGTAGGTTCAGATCAAGATCAAAAGCCCGAAGCTCTCATCAGCTATCTTCATACACATTCTTGTTGTTCGTTGAAGCATACTATCCAACAGCTGTGTATATGCTCTCTACTAAATCATCATTCAATGAATATACACTTGTGACACAGGTGAGTCAGTGCTGGGTACCAAAAGCAGTTATAGCTCACCTAATTATTACTTGGTGAAATGACAAAATGGGGGTATGCCGTAACTTTACATGCTAGCCTCGAAGGTACTGGTTGGATTAACAATGGTGAGATCAACAACCCATAGGATGCAAAACGGTATCAGGGTTTTAGAGGATATGAAGATTACTTGAAATAAACAGCAAGAGCTGACATGGTGTGAAAATGAACAGAGATGTAATCATGACACAATAAATAGTATCACTGTGTTTCTCATTTACAGTATATCTTAAAGTCTTTCAAGATCAGTTTATATTTTCCCATTAAACCTGGTAAAATAGAGTTTGTATAATTACAAAATACACAAAAACTTAAAACCTATCCATTACTTTTGTAAAGAGCATATCCTCTCAGCGTTGTTTTCCCACTCACAAGGCTTTTGTCTTTGAGCTTCTCTGAGATCAACTCAATCTGTCCATCCACCCTACCAGGTGAATTTCCCATGCTCCAATTTTGAAATGATGTAAAAATTTTGTATGTCTGCCATGCTTTTGGTGGGCACTAGTTTTAGATTTGAAGATAAAAACTGAAATTAGATATAGATTTATAATCTAAAATTGATTCAATTCCAATTTAGTCGCTGGAATATTTATACTTTAGATATTTAATTAAATAGACTACAATATGCGCAGTTCATAGAAACGAGCAGAATAGACGCAGATTTGTGCATTTATCTTGCGTGGCCATTGATTAAAAAATGTCATCGAAGAACATCCAATTTGTTAAACCACATGGACGGAGCGAGGTTTACGGTTACGGAGTGAATTATTGCGACACGTCTGCATTAGGATCATAAAATAGGGATATGGGAATCTATTTATAAAATGTTACAGAATGAAATATGTGCTGTAAATGTTGTCATTTCGCTTCAAATTTCCTAAACTGCATCTTAACTTGTCTCTTATGATAGATCTAGTTACAATCTCCGATTCGATATTGCTTTAAGAATCGCGTCTGCTTAAATGATGCATTTGTCATTTTGCCAGAGCGTGTAAGTTGATTAGCGAAAAATTGCCAATCTCTGTCCCGGATCTAATTTTATAGCAACGCTTTGTAAAGGCTCCAGCATAAAACACAATCTCCGTGTTGATCCGAAGACGTGCCTTCCCTGATGAATTTGGCAAATTTTTGAGTACTTTGTTGGAACTCTTATGCCACTCACTTCACTGATATTGTGACCACAGCAATTTGTACTTCTCAATGAATGAACGTTTTACTATGGAAAGTCCAATATGAAGTTTCAGTTTTACAGATGTAAATACAGAGTCAGTAAACTGATTAAAACGTGATGTCAATGAAATGTTTATAATTTAAAATGTGGACTTGATGTATTGGATTTAAAGGGGACCTACTTGGGAGCTGGTTTGTTTTTCTTAGTAAACTAAATGATGCCATTCAGCGCATTTTTTAATGTCTGGCATCAAATTATTGGACAAAATGGAAATATATTAAAAAGATGATGGTCATTTTACTAAGGAGCAAATTGGATGTGAAATAATACTAAGACTTTTACGTTGAAGGGAATTTAGTGGGTAGAGTCGTAATAAGATTATGGGAATGTAGAGGACTCTTGTTCAAGATCTCGTCTAGCTAGTAGACTCCCTCTAGCATTTGTGGGGCAAAAAGTGCCTTCATGAACGTTTCTTGATGGGGATCTAGGTAGCCCTTCCAATAAGGTCATGTAAGGCCTTTTTCTCTCTGAAATGACTGTGTCTTAAATGCTCTTTTTTCAACTCATTTATGGTATACCACGTTCGATTTTGATCTCTATTCCGTGTATTTCTAGGTAATCATAGTAACCATAAATTAGTAAAGGGTCTTCGATAGCCGTGTGTTAAAAGGGCACTATAAATCAATAAAATTTCATTTCATTTCTCTTTGGGTGGACTCTACGGTGCTTATCGCTCAGTTATCTCGTCATCTCATTGTTAGTAATCAACTATAACAAATTTAACTGAATGTACAACATATGTACACTGTCAACTGTTGGGATTTAAAACCAGTGGTACGCATGGAAGAAGATCATCTGGCTGCCCAAACCTGGTGGTGTTCATTACATGGTTTCCCCAACATAATTAATGCAGCTATTGGTTGTGTCCAGCACAACCTAATGAGACTAGCTTAACACAATGCCAATGATCATCTGGACAACGGGTTATTCCCAACCGATTGCTCGGTGTATACAGACACTCGAACATTGAAAAACTACCTGAAAAGTAGAAATTTATTTACATCATACACCGGTATGTATTTTGCAGATTCTTTAAATATGGTTTACAATAGTCATGAGATTTTAATTTTATCTAACATTGAATTTCATAAAACATTTTTAATGCAAATATTTCAACAATAATTTGTGACATTTTTTTTCACGATGCTTCAAATTCTGTAACTGTTAAATGACCATGAATATCATAAAAATTTCTACTTTTACAGATTTAGCTGTTGTAATGTTCGTTATTGACATAACTTTCTTTATCTCCAGCTAAAATAAATTTTTTCACTTGTCAACAATCGCAACATAAATGAGGTAACGATTGGTCAATACCAGTAACTACGAATGATATCATCCCTCTAGAAAGTTCTCATAGTTTCCAGCAATATCATAACATAAACAACATAACTATTGCTTAATACCAGAAACTACAAATGACGTCGTCCATCTAGAAAGTTCTTGTATTTTCCAGCAATAGCAAAACTTAAACAACATAACAATTGGTTAATACCAGCACCTACAAATGACGTCATCGATCTAGAAAGTTCTCGTATGTCCACTGCCTCAGATTCATCCATCTAATAGGCCGTTTACACTCACATATTTATATCTGACATAAATATTTGTTACACGCATTGGTAACTAATGTCACTGATTTAACGCCGAAAACAAGTACGTATTTCACGGAATAGAGCGAGCTCTATTACGTGCAATAAACGTCACGGATTGGCCAATGAAATGCGCCGCTGTATTTTCCTTCTGAATTTTGCACAAAAAATGGCTGCCGAAACCAAATCCAATGTTTGACGCTGCAAAAGCGACCGGCGTGTCCATATTGTACGTCGTCGTCTTTTTCTAGCCGCTATGAGTAGTTCAGTCCATGCTATAACTACGCCTGCTGTCACAATTGGAAGTTCAGGTTCAGAATCATCGTCATCGTCGGTTTTGTTAGGAGGAAAGTAATC
>WURV02228599.1:0-10059 GCA_011762755.2 Epimenia babai | reverse complement strand
AAAGCTTGTGTTAATCCTTATATAGTTAGTCAACAAGGTATTACCTTTGTATTTTCGTATTTACGACATGGCTAACACGACAACCACACCTCTCTGTATAAGGAAAGTTGGTAGCTATAAAGTAGCGGAGAGAACATGAAAATTCTGTGGAGATTTGATATCGCACAAGATATTGCTATTGAAACAAGTAAAATTGTCATTATTAATTTTCAGTAGTTTGATATTTAAAAACATTGTGGGGCGCAGTTACTCGAGTGGTAGTGGTTCGAAACCGCCCTCCAATTGGCTTTTCTGCGATGATCCTCCGCAAATCATTTATCCCCGATTGCTGGAGTAAACCCGTCTCCAAGATGGATTGACGCTTGATATCATCTTTGACTGGGTGTTATGCGAGTATCGAACGTATTGTATATGCGCTGAATATAGCTGGCATAAAAATACATTGTACACCGCACCTAAGAGGGTATAAATGCTGATAGTTGCGGGCTATAATTGTACTTTACCTATGATTTTTTAAATGCGTACATCATAATCTCATCACCATCTCATCATTATCTTATCATTATCTCATCGTCATCTCATCATCATATCATTATCTAACCGTTCCTGCTGGTGTAAGCCGTTCATTTGTTTAAAGATGAACTGTTTATACCGTTGAGGACGATCTTGCTGTATATATTTTAACCACCTATACCAAGCCCAATCTGTGCCTATCTGCATTATTACTTCTCCTTTTTTCTTTTCGACGTATATCTGCTAAGGCCGTCGTTTAATTTATAAATCGACTCACCTGTGGAATAAAAAGTCAATATTGTATTCTTCTATTTCATCAACCGGAGATTAAACCCTGCCGGGCGGAGGTTAAGTTCTCTTTTTGAGTCTTCGAGTGTCGATGAACTATAGCTGCTTTTTACGGCGTTAAAGTTCTTTTCAAAGGGAAGAGTTTCTTCTAATTGATTCAATATTCTTCTAACTGTGAAAACTAAGACGCTTCCCATGAAATAGCTCTAAATGCGATCGATGTGTTCTTGAGAAGGGATCTATCCCTCGACCGACCGAGGGTTGCGATTAGCTTGTAGCAAATCAAGACCTATTCCGCAACCGGTTGCTGTGCAAAATACCGCTAAGTTCAATTGATGATTATAAAATTCATACTTTCTTTTCAGTTATTCTTTTCCATCGCTGAAATTGATCACAACTAGTAAATAATTATATTAATATTACCAATTTCTCTAGATTTGTTCAAAAAGCCCATTCTTTAAATGTAATAGACGAAAGAGGAGCGTCATAAGTAAGAGGCACCATTCTGTCGTGATTGGGAGGTTTTGGTTTAAATTCAACCGTAAAAGATCAGAAGGAAGGTTTTTATATAAGTATTATTAAAATGCATAAAAGATGAAATACTCGAATCCGAAGTGATTGAAAACACTGGTGACGATGTCGATGATGTCGCTGACGTTCATGAAGTTGATTACGATGATGACAATGACGATAAGGATAATGAGGATGAAGACGAAGTCGAAGAAGAAACTACAGCGGTCGTCGACTTTCGAAGGAAAGTAGAAGAAATTATGGTGTGAAACAAACAATTAATCTCTATAATTAAAAGTATTTTCCAAAAACTAAAGAAGATTTAGATGTCGCTATTGATCAAGACGTAAGACTATTTCCTTGTAATTAAAATGTTAAAATAGAGGATCTCTCTATTTTAACCCAATTATAACATCGTTAAAATAGCAAAATGAGGTTCGGCAAATATATCCTGCTCATTACCGATTATACCTTATAAATTATACCTTAAAATAATAGTTAAAATTTAAAGTTAAATTTAATTGAATCTGTTGATTCAAGAGAGGTTATACTTTCTTCGAGAGCAGCCATATTTCCAGGTGCAACGTTTTCGACAATGACAGCAGCTTTCTAGTCTTTTTTCTCAAAACGAGACTAAATGATGCCTTGTTATTATCTCTTGTTACTTTGATAAGAGGCGTTATTGGCTGACTATATGTAGTTTGATCGACATAACCTTCTATGTCAAGTATTCATTCTTTCAAATCATCGAACCTAACTAACTGGTCTTTTTAATTTTTTAATCTGTCCCGTAATACCAAATGCATTGTCTGAGATTCTTGTAATAACAATGTCCTTCTTGTTATTTGGGTGAGAAAAGTAAACTATATCAGTTTCGAGATCATAAATCTCCCTTACTTGGACATTGCTATTTGTAGTAACGGTATTCTTTGTAAATCTTTTTGGGCTTTGGACGATAAAAAGCGCACAATATTTTCCATTTCCCTCCTACGCTTGTACGAAACCATAAAGAGTCGAGAGAGACATTTATTTGCATCGCTGATTTAAAACTAAGAAGCACTGATACGGGAGTTAAGTGAGAGGGGAAAATTTTAGAAGTAGAGCTTTGAGAGTCAATTGTTAAAGTGTGTGTAAAGTGTTTGCGTCGTCTACTGCGCCATCTACTGTTAATAGTGGCCTGAAGTGTACTTTAGCTCTTGCTAAAGTCAAAATTAAACATCACTTTCTTTCTGTCATAATTCGCACTTTAAGGAGAATTAACTACGTCTAGAGAATCAGCTAATTTCTTTACACCCTGTCCTGATAAAGTCAGTGAAGAAAAAGTACCCCGTTATACTTTACCGCGTATTATTTGATCGTTATTAGCGCCTTTCTTTATGTCATCTACGCCCGTCATATCGTTCAAATCAAGTAATCACCTAAGACTACACAATGGTCATAATGTAATTCTTTGGTTATATTATAATTTTAAATTTATAGCCATCTTCAAATATATATATAACTCTCGATAGAAGAGATAGAAAACACAAATGTGGGTACTTTAGCGAAGTTGGAAATGGTCCAAATTGGCTACTAAATATAACTACTAAATCTTATATTCAAATGGAGGACGCTGGATCAATGCTAACGAGTCTAACGAGCGAAAGATTTAATATTCGAACAATACCAAAACCAGCAAATTATAATGGTGCGTCATAAAGTGAATGGATATTCGATAAATCGATAGTTTAAATAGATTGAAGGGCGCGTATAAAACGGATGAAGAAGGTCTAATAAGGCAGGGTGCGGAAATGATTTTATGGGAATTGAAAAAAGACCTTTTAAAAAATAATAATATGAAAAACGACGGTAGCACGATTAAAATAGGTGATCAAACATTAGGACCATAGGAAATGATGGTGAAATTGGGGCAAAAGAAAAGATCGTCATTGTGGGGGACACCAATCGAGTAGAATAGTTCCCTTGGCAACAAAATAATAATTGTAAATCGTCGTACATTCTTATTTTTTTCATTCAAATAGTAATTGCATGTCACTTAATTATTAGTTATATTTGTCAGTCTCATTCAAAAAGGTCTCATTATTTATAACTTCTAATTCAAGAAACAATGAGAAAAACACATCAGCCGTCTTTTACCACTTTGATCTTTTGAAAGCGGCATAATCGCGACATTCAGATAAAGCTGTTGAAAATAGTGATGAACCTTTAAGATATTCATTTTAGTACATTCTTAAGACTCATTGAAACGTCCCGGCCTTGTGCCGTTACGAATTTAAATGTCAGTCTAGGTCTATACATCGGCTAAAGAGTTGATGGAAGTCAAGTCGGATAAAGAATGATTGATTTAAAGGATAACACCATTAACGAAGCAATATAATCTATGGAAGGTAGCATCAATTTGTCTGAGTGTTGAATAGATTGTGTTAGAATAGCTTAATTGTGATCTAATATAAATAATATTGAATATATAAAGCATGAATTCAAAATATAAAATTTCTACAAAAAATAGAAAGCATTGTTTTTCTAAACATCGTATCGATATCAATAATTTACTCGCCTTTACGTATGCGAGCGTAAATTGTATAATACTTTACACGCATACGTTTAGGATATGAGCTTTGTTTTCAGACACACTGCCCATTCGACTTCCCGTTTTCGTGTTTCCTCTTGTTTTGGTCTTGCTTGCCTATATACTGAGGTGGAACCGAAGGAAGAAGTACACGACAGTATGCGTTCTGCGGTTTATGACTATAGTATACGATAGTAATTTCATCCATTATTGAGTAGGTTTTGTCCGAGTACTTTTAAAATTACACAAATACGTAAAGAAATGTTCATTTTATCAATACATAAATTACAATAAACTGCAGATAACTCTGTACTCACCCAATAGTTTCTGATTTATCTCCTAGTTAAATCAACAAGACATCGATAGCTCGCCTCCAAAACAAAACACACTGAACTACCATTTGGTTGCCGCATCATAGCGTAAAAGTACGTTATATAAATGTGCCTTTAAACAATAAAGGTAGCAACCGGAATGTTTTCGTGGCTTTGTAGCTGGCAATGCAGATGTTCAACAACTGTGTCGAGATGAACCAGTCCCTGTACGACGAAGGAAAGCGTCTTGTCCTGACATCTGCTCGGACTGAGACAGACGTCTTTCATGTATCCTTTTAGTACATTCATCCCTCTTGCATATATTTTTTTCTCAAATAAACGTGGTGATTTCGGCGATGCAAGACACTTGTCAGTTTGATAACAGATATTTGTGTCTAATCTGTAAGACCTATATTGGCTACATTTGTATTGTATTTGAAAGTATTCTGAAATGGAACCTAGCTCGACATAATAACCCATGGTGATTAACGAAACCTCAGCATTGAGCATAGCGGCGACAGTACGCTCTTATATTTACTAATAGTGGATTTACATTATCCGATTTTTTCGGCTTCCGCTCCCGCCTCGGATAAATCGGAAGGTCATTTACACTATCCGTCTGACATTTCTGATCGCTGGCCGGTCCGAGAGTCACATGATACCACTTTTACAAAATGGCGGATTACCCTAGTGACGGTGACAGTTCCTGTAAACAATTCGATGAAAATTAATTTTGGTAGCTGCCGCTCTGAGTGCGGCAACAATCGTCGCGAACCTGCCCTCGAGAAAACCCCGGGCAGTGTGGATGTGAGTTTCGTTAAAAAAGCGTAAAAAGAACTGGGGCGTATAACACAGTGATGAATATGCTTCTCAGTCAGGAACCGAGCGCATTTCGTTTATTTGCTCTCCTTCAACCTCAAGTTTCACATAGATGCACCGACACATAACATTGGTCACACTATCGACAACATTAGCACGAGAAACAATGATCATATTGCATATGATTTTCACACACTGAACTCCTCTTTATCAGACCACTATGAAATACACGGCCATGTCCAATCTTCCAAACCGCCAAACCGTAAGACGATATCATCCAGGTAGATATACAAAACTGACATACCATCCTTTAATAGTGACATTCTCTCATCGAACCTCTACAGGAATACTTCACAGCTCTACCCCAATGATCTAGTACATACATACAACACGGAACTAAAATACATATTAGACAAACATGATCCAGTCATTCCAAAAACCATTACAGTCCATCCAAGCGTACCATGGTACATTGCCGAAATTTCCGAAGCTAAGCGCGGCTGCCGGAAAGCCGAACATACATGGCGAAACGGTAACGATGAAGACAAGACATTTCTAAGACAGAGATAATAAGAAAAATGAAATCACACCAACACTCTCATCTCAAAAGCGAAAAAATTTCTACATTGACTCTATTACTGAACAAAAAGAAAAACCGAGAAATCATTTTTTCACCTTCAACACACTCCTGCCGCAGAAGAAACCACAGTGTCTCCCAGAGAATACGAACAAAAAGAAAAACCGAGAAATTTGTTTTCCACCTTCAACACACTCCTGCAGCAGAAGAAACCACAATGTCTCCCAGAGCATACATACCCACAAGAACTCGTAATTCGTTTCAATTGTTTCTTCAAAGAAAAAATCCAAACCATCAGAAATAGCGATAGCGACAGCGATAGCAATAGGGATAGCGATAGCCATAGCGATAAGGATGTTGGCTGAAGAGATGTACAATTATCTTAAGCGAGAGAAAATCTTACCAGAGGGGCAAAAAGGATGCAAAAGGGGATCTAGAAGTACACAATATTTATTACTTATCGATAAGACCGTATTGGCAGACTGTAAGAAAAGGCACAGTAATCCATCCTGGATTGAGTATGAAAAGCGTATGATTTTGTCCCGCATAGTTGGATCAAGGATGTTTGGGCATGTTCAGAAGTGCAAAGAATGTGAGAAACTTATTAGAAAGGAGTATGGAGCAATGGAAATTATCTTTGACGTCTGATGGTGAGATTCTGGGCGAGGTGTATGTGTAAAGAGGAATATTGCAGGGAGACAGTATGTTATTATTATTTGTTGTGAGCATGATACAATTTTCATTGATACTAAGGAAGGTAAAGGCATTTTTTGAATGGGGAAACTATATAAGTTAAATCATTCGCTATATATGGATGATTTGAAGCTCTTTGTTAAGAGTGAAAAACAAATTGATCCACTCGTGAGAACTGTTCATGTCTTCAGCGCTGATATTAAGATGGAGCTTGAAATAAGAAATGTGGAATTCTCTCCATGAAAAAAGGTAAGTCGTTAAATGTGAAGGAATACAACTTTCAAATCATCTAGAAATGAAAGAGATGGAAAGTGAAGGATACACATATTTGGGCATAGTGGAATTGGATAAGATCAAAGAAAAAGAAATGAAAGAGAAAACAATAGAAGAATATAAGTCTTCGATTGGTTTTGAAATCAAAACTTAATGGAAGAAATAAAATGACAGCGATTAATACATGGGCAGTAACTGTATTCAGATACAGAGCAGGGATACAGTAGAAAGAGGACTGAAAAATGTGGATAGGAAATCAAGGAAAACAATGACAGTGTACGGTAGATTACATCCGAAAAGTGATGTTGACATCTAAGACATATTTAGAGGAAAGAGGGAGACAGAGACCTAATAAGTGTGGAATGGTGTGTTCGAGATAAAGAAAAAAGTTTAGGTTATTATGTTGTCAATTCCGAAGAAGACCCCATTCGCAGTGTATGTGCAGCCAAGACGATCAATACACAAGATACGTTATCGAGTGGAGATTTTGAAAAGACGGAAAAAAGGAATTTAAGCTAAAGTGGATAGAAAAGAAAATGTATGGTCAGTTTATAAGAGAAATGCCTTAGACTGTTGGAAAATAAAACCTGGGCATGGCTGGCGAAATGCGACCTCAAAATCGAAACAGAAGCGCTCTTATGCGCCACTCAAGAACAAGCTATCAGGACAAACTATGTGAAGCATAACATTAATAACACGAGTGAACGCCCTCTGTGTACACTATGTGATAAGAATATCGAAAGCGTGAAACACTTGGCATGCGCATGCGAGAAATTGGCTCAAAAAGAATATAAGAGAAGACACGACAATGTCGCTAAGAAAGAACATCAGGATATATGTAAGGAGAATGGGTTATCGCGCACGAAAAGTGGTATGAACATGTTCCAGAAAGAGTTCTAGAAAATGAGGAAATAAATTTTTGTGGGATATCAATATTCAATGTGACAATGTGATGGAGGCGAGACCAGATATTATTGTTATTGACAAGAAAATGAGAACGTGAATAATCATCGATGTTGCCATACCAGATGATGTAAGAGTGGGAGATATAGGAAAAAAGTGGAAAAGAGGGAGATTGCTGAATCTTGAGAGGGTTGAAGTCGTGCCTGTTGTTATTGGAGCCCTTGGAAGTACCACCAAAGACTTTGATACGGGGGTTGAAAAGATCGGCATAATGTTGGAGTAACGTAGAAAACGGCGTTACTCGAAACTGTAAGGATATTAAGAAAAGCGTTGTAAATGTAATAGACTATTTTGTTAGCCGTTGGCCATTTGGTTTGATTAGCCTAATATAGGCAATAACGGCAATGACAACAGCCAATCTAATTTAGTTGAAATGATAATGGTAATGGTGGTAGTGGTGGTGGCGGCGGCGGCGACGACGACGACGTCGACGATAATGATAAGGATAATGAGAATAATATTAATCGTAACGACGCTAACGATAATGACGACGACGACAACAACGTCGATGACGACAATAACGACGATGATGATAGCGACGACCGTAAGATAAAGATGACGACGATATGGATAACGGCGATAACAAAATGTTTTCAATCGCTGGTTATAATTATGAGCGTAATATTAGGCTGGGGGTATTGCTGAGTAGATGAACATAGTGTCTCGCGTTTTAATAGGTATTTGGCAGCTATTTCTAATGTCAATATTCAATCATAATGACAATATTTCGTATTTTTTCATAATTTAACCTCGGCTCGAGCATCTTTATAAACTTTGTTCGAAAAATAACCACTCTATCATCACCAAAGTTGAACGTTAACCTTAACTTATCCCGCAGATATACTTTATATACTATAACATTGCTGATTGCGTGGTGAGAATTTTTTGGAATACGCTGGTTGTATGTTTGCTATAAATATTCTGTACTAATCAGGTAAAAAGTTGTCCATTATAACATCTACTGTGCACTGCATATTTTTATGTAAATTGTAGGCTAAAAATTATGACACAGAATGAGTTGGTAAGATCATTTTGTGCCAGAAAAAAAACTAAAAGGTCGTTTGTTATCAACAGTAAGGCAGAAAAACACACATGAAATTTACCAGTATTCGATCCCACCTGATGAAGTTTATCAGCGTACAACAGCTTTTGCTAATAGTTTCATTTGTTAATCAATTGTTCTCTTTTATTATCGTATTCATAGAACAAACCTGATTGACAGTTATCAGGTCCCTTGATTATTCGGCAATTGCTGATCGCTCTTCGTAAGACAATATGGAATGTTCAAAACTTTTCGTAAGTTCTAAATTTAAATGCTGACATATGTGACTGAACGCTGAATTATAGCAATCGTTCGAGAAATCTGCGAAAATTACGCCCGTTTTAGGTTTGTTCGGAGCAAGATTTTCATGTTTGAAATATTTGGAACGATTCATATTAAAAGTGTAGAACGATGCGATCGACAATATAAGGGCGATTTACTACTAGTGATAAAGTAGCAGCAAAAAATATTTCTTATCCTTTTTTAGTTAAGGTGTTGCTACCTAACAGAATGGGAATTTTATAGAGTAGATACTCTATATATAGGAAATATTGCAACACTATGTATGATTTAGCAGAAGAGTGTGGAAGAGTACATACGCGCGACTCCCAGCACAGACGGGAAAAAAATGGCTCATCTTATTCACCTGTCAACGCGAGAAACCGAAATACTACTTCCAGTATGTGCGTGCCTCATCAAACGCGATGAGCAAGCTATGCGTTTCCTTCTGGATTTATGACACGATTTAAATATATCTCCATGTTGTTTTCAAAAGTTATCGGAATTGACATCAAAATAATAGTCCTCAAAAATTAACAGATGATACATTTTTGGTATTGTTGACATTTGTGACTGCGGTGTAACACTTACCAAGTTTTAATGGTATATTTGGCTTCTTCCAAGTCACTTGGTTTTTTGTAAGGAAGGATAGGCTTGTAGTCGTGGCGTTGTAGTCCACTGAAGTAAAGCGTTCTTTGGGTGGCGTAATTTTAGCTTGCGTCGAAGGTAATGTTGCGTTAGTGTGAAATTCACGCTATTATATCGCATATTGTAGAGGTCGCTGGCCAAGCACCTGTGCATCATCCTAGCAGCACCGTACGCTCAGCGCCTACTTTTCGGCCTCAACCCGCGCGTCGACCGCAACCAGCGCCATGTTGTCGGCAAAAACCAATGTCTTTGCCAGTTCGTCTGTGTATTCCTTGCTGATTATCTGACGCGGCTGAACTCACGCAAACTCTCCTTACCAGATGATATGTTTTCGACCTACGTGAACCTTTCTCTACGTAAAAATAGCATGAAGACGGTACAGGAACTAATAACTATGCCATTGGACAACTTGGATCATATCACATAGATTATTGCGATGTGATCAGCACTTGGTAGAATTTGTCACTGTGACGTAAGTCACTGTGCCGTCAAACAATATCGACGTTATGGCCCAAAGAAAAACGTCGATAATAATTATGAGTTAGACGCGGTCTAACAATGTTGTATATATATA
>WURV02228598.1:0-24668 GCA_011762755.2 Epimenia babai | reverse complement strand
AAGCTATAGACCGTCTGGTAGGTGTCAACTATTACGAAATTTTGAAAATTTGTTTTCGACAAGTTTGACAGTGTGAAAGTAACGTCAAACTATGTTTCGATAAGTTGGCCAACATGTTGTTCAACAAATCGCATAGTGTAAAGGCACTATAACCAACATTAGTTATTAACTAACTTGCATCAGACACAGCAGTAGCGTTCATATACGGCTATAATTCGTCAATTCTGGCATGTGTTGGACACAAATATGTAAATGTTCAGATATATTGATATGGTACAAAAAACAACCCATATCGACCGTGAGTTGTAATAAAACGTACATTAGACACATCACGTGGTATGTCGTAAAGATGTTTTGAGATGTCGCTAAAAGATTAATAGTGAGTTTGGTTGAACAATGCCATTCAAAAGTTTCTTCCTTGGGTAAACCCTGGTTGCAAAGCACTGACTGAGAGAGGTAACCGATTTCCTATCATAGGCATTTAGAAGAGCTAGACGAAGACATATTCGCCTAGTCTCAACAAATAACGTGAAGCCAGTCAGTTAGGGTAGTTGACTATTTATTAAAACCAGTAAGACTATTGCGATAACGTGGATTGCATTTGACATTGTTCTTGTGACATTTACAACGATTGGATTTACGTTCCATTGACGCACTATTACATTTATAAAACCCCGCCCTCCGGAACGAGACACCCTATTTTGCAGCATCTCTAAATAATATCAAATTGTCTCTATTCACATCCTCCAAAAGGTAAATTGGGTGCAAGGTTATGTCAAACTGATTTCGTGAGTATTTCCCTCTTATTATACTTGATTTAACTGCTATTGTGTACACTCCATTCTCGTCTCTATTGACAATAACCCCCATGACCAGTGGCTATGTGTGCCTTTATAATGTCAAAATGATAAGTAACGTGGGCGGAAAAAAAAGATAATCTAGACTAAATAACAATTTTGTTAAACTAAAGTAAAAATAATCATGTACTGTATAGATAGATTACATATGGGCTATATAGACCTGTGTCTAGACTTCATCAACTGCCTATCACACTTGATTGTTTATTTGATAAAGTGAACAAAATCAATATCATCACGTATCGTATGGGTAAGCTACATCTAAATCATGTACGGAAGTTAAAACCTGAGTCTAACACCGGTGGGCGCATGGTAAAAGGTCATCGTAACTCAGTCAGTGGGTCGTAAGGGCTGAGTGAGAACGAGGCAACAATTCGCGTTTAGTGGGACGTCAACACTGAGTTAATGGGAGATGGGACTTGAATAGCTAACCGCAAAGCATTGGCCTGTAATCGCTGGGGACTTTTTATAGCGAGAAGAACTTAGAAAGAAGACCACGGGGACCGTGAGAGTATTTTGTAAAAGGGCGAGGTTGCGATTACTGAGAGCGAGGGCCTTTGATTGGATAGCACACACTTAATAGAAAAAGCGAAAACATTGTATGTGGGCTGTAGCTCTCCTGTTAACGAGCTGTCAAGACCAGCAAAGTAAGCGTTTAATCACATCAAAATATGTTGTAAAAGTGTTTATACTGATTAAGTCGGTACAAAATGTAACGAGGAGCCATTGAATAAGTAAACGTAAGCGGCAGACTGCATCGATGAAGACTACAAAAACGTGTAGAGTTAATGAACTTAATAAAATCAATATCAGCGCATACAGTACAGCTCAGTAACATAATAACGTATACATGTAAGTCCACAACAGACGTAGATGGCAGAGTTCGAGGGATTCAGATCACGTGGCGAATGAGTCATCGCTACAGTTGCTTAGGGGAGTGCTAGCACCTGGTCAGTGGGATCAATTAGCAAAAGAGCTGTTAAAACAGGGTTATGTTGGCGCGGGAACTAATAAACTGTAGGATAATATTTGGAGAGTTGTTTGACATTTGTTACGTTTTCTAGTTGGCTTCTATCACCTTTATTCACACTCGGCTATATCTACCATAATATACGAAGTGTTATTGCCACCGTATTGGGGTGAGTCGTTGACGTACGCTGGGCCATTCTGTTCATTAGCGCTGGTCTGCCATTTAAATAGCTAATTAGCGGGTTATTCAACGCCCACGAAAATGATGTAAAGAGAGCGTTGTGTTTTTTAAGAGGTGGAAATTCCAAGGCATCACACTGTAGCGATACGTTATTCATTGAGTTTAATGATAACACATTTTTGGCGGTCATTATTTGTGGACTTGTATCATATATGTGATTTTGGACACTAAACCGTGGATACCGAGTGATCTCTTTATTCCGTCAATGGCGCACCACCCCGCTAGGATTTTACGGTGTTCGGATGCGTATCACAATCATTTCTAAGTTGTTTGTTACGGTTTCTCTGCAGATCCTGGGTGGGAAAGGCATAAAGACTTGGCAATTGGTATGTTACAGATTTCTAAAATGATCTTGTGTGTTTTGTAAGGAAAATGAAACATCGTCAAATACAAAAGATGTCATTAACCGTAGGAAGTCGGTGGATATTAGGTCGTCACACGGTAAGTGATCAACAAATAATTAACAGTCGGGCCTTTAGCATTCGCGACTAGGTAGCAAAGACTTAACAGGAAGAGAGCGAATATCTCATCTTTGGGATACGGCTCTTTGTTGAAGGAGCTGTGAATGACACAGAGTGTTGACCCATGACTAAGTCTCGGGTCTGGTTATAACAATTATATGGGTATCAAGTGCCACGCAGACCCGTTGAATGTCTAAAAATACTATAGAGACTAAAATATGTAAAATCAATACAAAGAAAACAATTTTCATCGCCGTATCGCAAGGTTTCATGAAAATGATACTGGTAGTCCCGCACACGTATCTACAGCAAACGTTATCTGGCTGCATTAGAGAGCTAAGAAGCCAATGGCTAGGCTTCATCCACTCTTCATAATGTCTTGTAAAATAGATATACGCGGCCGTGTGACAACTGTGTAAAATCGCTTGCGCATTTTCTAAGTGACCATAAATTCAGTGAGCTATAAGCGTTTTATAGTTAATGAGCCGTCGTGACCAGGACAGTTGTCCGTTAACCTCTACCAATAAATGTAATATGTGTGTATAATCAGTGTAGGGGTAGAGAGTGCCATGACCATATATGTATTAACTGAATGTCGGCGTCAGAGTAAATCGATACGGGCCACAATGGATGTTTATTTGATAACGTAAACCAAATAAATATCATGTATAGTATAGATAGGCTACATCTGCATCTTGTACGGACGTTCAAACCAGCGACGGCAACTGACTCTGACAGCCGTGGGCGCATGGTAAAAATGTCATCGTAACTCGGTCAGTGGATCGTGAGGACTTAGTGAGAACGAGGCAACAATCCGCGGTTAGTGGGACGGAGACACTGAGTTAATGTTGAAGACATTACCGTGAAGCATTGGTCTGTAAACGCTGGGTACTTTTTAAGGGCTTAGCACGGAAACAGGGAAAGTGTGCCGTTAAAAGGCGAGTGGTTTGTGAAGACTGAGGGCGAGGGCCGTTGATTGGATAGCACACTTTTGAAAGAAAAAGCGAAAACGATCTGTATGTGGCCGGTGACTCTTTGGTGAACGAGCTGTCAAGACCAGAAAGTAGGCTGATTGAGTCGGTGCAGAGTGTTACGAGGAGTCATTGAATATCTAAACGTAGCTGGCAGGCTGCATCGATACAGACTACAAAAACGTGTTGAGTTAATGAAATTAATAAAATTAATATTCCAATATACAGTGTACTTCAATAACATATAATGTATACATGTAAGTCCACAACAGACGTAGATGGCAGAGTTCGAGGGATTTAGGTCACGTGGTGGATGAGTCATCGGTAGTGTTTCTCAACTGACTGCTAACACTTGGTCAGTGGGATCTGTATAGTAAGTAAAAGAGCTCTGGAAACTGGGTTTGGTGGTCGCGGAAACTCATTAACTGTACTCTTGTCATTTGGAGAATTGCCTTACAATGCTCTCTGAGTGGTCTGTAGACAGTTGTCCTGCAGATCGTGGGTGGGGAACGCATAAAGACTTGGCAGATGATTTGTTACAAATTACTAAATGGATCGTATTTAAGCTTGGTAATGGAAATGCAAAAAACTTTCTCAATTGCCCGTAGTAACTCGGTGAGTATACGATGGTGACATGGTAAATAAGCCATCAACACTTAGCAGTTGTTCCTTACAATTGAGTGATTATGTAGAAAGACTTGAAGAGAGCAAACATGTCGTATATGGGCTACGGCTCCTTGTTAAAGGAGCTGTCAAGACATAAGCAGTTGACCTTTTAATATGTGTCAGGTCTGTTTATAAGAATTATATGGGTATCAAGTGTTACGCAGACCCGTTGAATGACTAAGGAAGTCGATGCGTACTACAATATTATAAGGCCCCGAGGATACTAGAGTGCCTGGGACAGAGCCGCTGGCGACTGAGCTCTCTTTATGGCTAAGGCCGTAAACTGCTGGTAGACGACACAGTACCAGTGACCTTCAGGGAAGTATCTAGGTAAGGGCGCAGGATCATAGCCAGTCTTCCCAATGTTTAAAACTTAAACCTACAGTCTATAATAACGTATGCATTGCACCATATATATATTGAACAACCTACAATGTCACACAGAATTCAACATTCAGTTGCCAAGACCACCAATAACTGCCTTAAACAAATAGCCCTGTCCCATATTTATAACACTGACACCTTCAACACTACAGTGGAAGGTATTATTTTTACAAATATAATAATAATAATAATAATAATATTGCATGTAAATATGCAACACTACGTGAACTAAGAAAAACTAATGAACTATGCAGTAAGTTTATGTGTAAGCATGAGTGGAGAGGAGAGTTTTGAGTTTAGACTTGAAAATGTTGAGAGCGGGAGATGTTTTGATATCAAGAGGGAATACTTAGTGTCTTACCCAGGCTAGGTTCAATGTTGCCCTGTTGCGATAGAATATTTGGACTATTGTAAATAGCGTTATCGATTATAGTATGATATTAATACATACGGATATATACGCCATCAAATACTAAATGTAATATTTATTTATTGAAAAAAATTGTGAATTAATAAAGAGAAAAATAATTTCCATCGCCGTATCGCAAGGTTCTATCTAAATAATACTGGTGGTCCTGCACACGTATCCACAGCAAACCTTATCTGGCTGATTAGAGAGCTAAGATACCGATGGCTAGGCTTCATGCCCACTTTATAATCGATTGTAAAAAAGATACATGCAGCTGCGTGACAACTGCGGAAAACCGCTTCAGCATTCGCTATGTGACCATCAATTCATTAGACGTTCTCTGGCGAATGAGCTGTCAACGCCAGGCCAGTTGTCAGTACGTGGGTACAAAGTGCCATCACCATGCATGCATTAATTGAATGTCGGCGTCGGAGAAAGTCGAAACTGGTCACAATAGATGTTTATTTGTTAAAGTGAACAAAATCAATATCAACATGTATAGTACATATAGGCTACATCTACCTCTATATCATCTACGTAAGCTAGCACCAGCGAGGACGGCTGAGTCTACCAGCCGTGGGCGCATGGTAAAAATGTCATCGTAACTCAGTCAGTCGGTTGTGAGGACTGAGTGAGAACGAGGCAACAATCCGCGGTTAGTGAGACGTCAACACCGAGTTAATGTGAGGGGGGGGGGCACTTGAAGACTTTACCGTGAAGCATTAGTCCGTAAACGCTGCTGACTTTGTAAGAGCTCGTCACGGGAACAGTGAGAATGTGCCGTTAACAGGAGATTGGTTTGTAAAGACTGAGAGCGAGGGCCGTTGATTGGATAGCACACATTTAAAAGAAAAAGCGAAACGATCCGTATGTGGCCGGTGACTCTTTGGTGAAAGAGCTCTCACGACCAGCAAAGTAGGCCTTCAGTCCCATCAATATATGAGCTGTCAAGACATAAGCAGTTTACCTTTTAATATGTGTCAGGTCTGTTAATGAGAATTATATGGGTATCAAGTGCTGCGCAGACCCGTTGAAAGACTAAGGAAGTCGATACGGACTAAACATTAATTATAAGGCCCCGGGGATACTAGAGTGCCTTCGACAGAGCCGCTGGCCACAGAGCCCTCTTTATGGCTCAGGCCGTAAACTGCTTGTAGACGACACAGACCAGTGACCCTCGGGCAAGTTTCGAGGTAAGGGCCACGGATCACAGTCAGTGTTACCAATGTTTAAAACTTAACTCTACAGTCTATAATAACGTATGCATTGCACCATAATATTGAACGACCTACAAATCATGAGACTCTCAATGTCACCCACAATTCAACATTCAAATATCAAGACCACCAATAACAGCCTTGAATAAATAACCACGTCTCGCATTTATAACACAACTGACACCTTTAACACTACAATGGTAGGTATTATTTCTACAAATATCGAGGAAATACTTAGTGTGTTAACCAGTCAAGGTTCAGTGTTACCTTGTTGCGATAGAATATTTAAACGATTTTAAATAGGGTAGCCGATATGTATGATATGTATACATACGGATATATACGCCATCAAACACTAAATGTGATATCTATTTCTTGAAAAAAATTGTGAATTAATAAAGAGAAAAATGTTTCCATCGCCGTATCGCAACGTTCTATCTAAATGATACTCTTAGTCCCACACATCTATCCACAAAAAAAGGAATGTGGCTGCATTTGAGAGCTGATATAGAAATGGGTAGACTTCATCCTCACCTTATAACGATTGCAAAACAGATACATGCAGTTGCGTGACAACTGCGGAAAACCGCTTCAGCATTCGCTATCTGACCATTGATTCAATAAACGTTCTTTGGTGAATGGGGTGTCAACGCCAGGCCAGTTGCCCTTCAACCCCATCAGTGAATGTAATAAGTGTGTATAATCGGTATGCGGGTACATGTGAGTGCCATGACCATGTATCTATTAACTAAATGTCGGCGTCAGACTAAATCGATACGTGTGACTATGGATGTTTATTTGATGTGAACAAAATCAATATTATCCTGTCTAGTATAGATAGGCTACATCTGTATCATGTACATAAGATCAAACCAGCGACAACGACTGAGTCTGACGGCCGTGGGCGCATGGTAAAAAGGTCATCGTAACTCAGTCAGAGTGGGTCGGGGAAACTCGCTGAGAACCAAGTCACACTACGCGGTTAGTGGGGCATCAACACTGAGCCAATGGGATGGGGCACTTGAAGACTTTACCGTGAATGATTAGTCAACAGTTATCGCGTCTCACTCGGCAATCATCCTCGCTCACTCCTGTTATTCCTAAACAAAACGTAAAAGATTCGGTGGGCGTACCTTTCACGTTATGGGACTTCAACTATTAATAATGATGACGGCGACGCCGACGATGATAATAATGGTAATGATGATGATAGTAATGATGATGATAGTAATGATGATGAGGGTGATGTTGATGATGAGAATGATTGTGATAAAGATGATGATGATGACGACGACGGCGATCATAATAGTGACGATGATGATAATGATTGTGATGATAATAATGGTGATGATGGTAATGATGATAGTAATGATGATGATGGTAATGATGATGGTGATAATGATGGTGATAAAGATGGTGATAAAGATGGTGATAATGATGGTGATATTGATAGCGTATGACTTCGGTACTCTATACGCCCTCAGTTTTCACAACCCACTCACCTGTTTACGGCATACCCACACGGTGCCTGTTGTTTCCTTGCTGAGTTGCAATCAGCCTCAAAAGTTCTCAGAGCTTTCGGACTAATAATAAACGAGTTGATTTAGACTGCCAATCTTAGTATGCAGTTTTAGTTACACTTTCCAGTAATTGTGTAGAGGATAACATGGAGATAAATTTAATTTTGCGTACACAAAAAAAAATTCTAATATAGTCTATATGGCTAACGTTAGGGTAAAACAAAATTAACAATCACAGCAGCAATATAATACCCTGTAGATACGATATTAAAATTTTTTCATGAGACCCTGAGCTCAATCATAAGTTTTCTAGTAAGCTTTATTGAGCAAATATGCTTTAAGGAGAGTAATAAGATAGCTTCAATATCGGCAGGGAGGCTGTTTGAAATAGTTAGTCGTCGTAAGGGTCAGACGTGTTTAGCTTAGCTTTATTTTTTTACATTATACTTGTGCTATGTTTCTTGTAGGCATATAAATTTTATATCGTTATTTAGTGCAGGCTGTTCTCGTTATTATACTATAAAAATTGTCTTAAATTTCTCTTCCAATTGTAGGCGTTTAAAGTTAGTAATTTAGTTAAATTATACATCATTTGTAGACTAAATTTCCTCGTGTTAATTAATTTGCTAGGGGAAGTGACGTAGACGCTTTGGTACTCTATGCCGTTGATTAAATAGCACATACTTAATAGAAAAAGCGAATGCATTTTGCATGTGGGCTGTGGCTAGTTGGAGAATGAGCAGTCAGGCCTGCAAAGTATTCGTTTAATCAAATTAACATATGTGTTAAAAGTGTTCATACTGATTAAGTCGATATAAAGTGTAACGAGGAGCCATTGAATACGTAGGCGGCTGACTGCATCGATACAGACTACAGAAACATGCTGAGTAAATAAAGTTTCTAAAATCAATATCATCATGTACTGTACTATACGGCTCAGTAACATAAGAAGTACACAAACAGGTCCACAACAGACGTGGATGGCGGAGTTCGAGTGATTCAGGCCACGTGGCGAATGAGTCATCGCTACAGTTGCTCAACGGACTGCTACCACCTAGTCAGTGGGATCTGCGTAGTTAGTTCTAATAACTGGGTTAGGTGGTCGCGGAAACTCATTAACTGTACGATGACATTAAATTTGGAGAATCGATTGACAATACGATCTACGTCGTTTGTTGACAGTTTTCCTGCAGATCATGTGTGTGGAACGCATAAAGATTCGGCAAATGATCTGCTACAGGTTACTAAAAGGATCGTATATGCTTGGTAGAAATGTAAAAACTTTCTCACTTGCCCGCTGAACTCGGTAACATGGCAAGTGATCCATCAACATAGCAGTTGCGCCTTAGAATTTAGTGATTAGGTAGCAAAGACTTAACAGGAAGAGAGCAATCATGTCGTATATGAGATACGACTCTTTGTTTATGGAGCTGTCAAGACATGGTAAGGTGACCCATTACGAGGTCTCGGGTCTGTTTAGGAGAATTATGTATATAGTTTTCAACTGCCACGCAAACCCGTTGATTGACTAAGAAAGTCGATACGGACTGAAATATATTTAATTAATAACGAGAAAAACAATCACCGTATCTAAGGTTACATCTAGATGATGCATTCTAGTCCGACACAAGTATTAACAAGTGACGTATGTGGCTGCCTGCATTAAGAGCTATTAGGTAGGGCAGCCACATGAGAAATAAATGCAGAGCCCTTGTGAGGCTATGGCATAAAAATTGTTCACTAGTCCATTCTCTCTAAATAAGTCCACGGTAACAGACTGGATTAGTGATATGGCGGGTCGCAGGCACTTGGCCAGAATAGCGCGGACCATCAGTAATTTGGCCTGTTTAAACTCAGCTGGTGAGTCGTAGGCTCATGACAGGCCCAAGTTGTCCACTTTTTGAAAGAGCAATAAATATCCAACTTTTTGATAAAGCCCAATCTAAAATACAATAAACAGAAAAAATAGCTACAGTTATTGCTGTGTTTTGTCACATGTAGGTGACTGTGAAACTAATATATAGGCATAATAACATTTGAAAACGTGATTTTGTTGAACTAAACTATAAATTTGGCATTAGCAGTAATCTATAGCGGAATCACTGCCTATCAGCACTAGGCACCTAGCGGCCGACAGGCCGAATGTGGCCAGCTGCATGTTAAATGCGGCCCTGAGGCTCTTTGATCAAGGAAGATACGGGAAAAAGTGAAACATTCATAGACCGCAAGGATAAGTCAATAAAGGACCTCAGATGAGGTTTACAATGGATGCTCATGTCTGTTAATTAATTTCAGCGCATATACAATACCTTCGACACTCACATACCACCCGTCAAAGATGATATCAAGCATCTATTAAGATACTCAAGAAATCGGGGAAAAATGACTTGCTGGGGATCATCACGGAAGTCGACCGGCGGGATTTTTTGAACCCGCGACTTTTCGGTTACGAGTTCAGTGCTCGTACCATTGACAAGGGCTTCTGTGCGCCATTTCATTATAAAAGAAAATATCATGCTATAGGATCATTACCAATCAGTGAAGTGAATAAATAATAATACCGTATTCAATTTGTAATAATACAGAAAAAATGTTTAGCCTGTGATAAAGCGTAAATCTTTACCATTTTGGTTGATTTTACGTTTGTCAAGCCATCTGAGCAGAGTCAACATGTCGTTCGCTTCTGATAAGGAACTAATGACAGTTTGTATTGAACCAGCAGATGCAGGAACAATGAGCGAGCGTCGATGGTTGCTTAAACCAAATACCATGGTCTAGAAGGGGGAGCTGTTTTCGATACTTTGCAACTATCAGTTGAAACTGGCGAGGTATATTTTATAGTTTGATGGCTTTAACTCACTTGACACGGTAGTAAAATGATTTGATTCGAATAGAGAAAACTAATATTACATTAATAGCCTTGGATGCAGCCATCTTGGGAATGGATGTGTTATAGCGGCCTATGTTACCGCTGTTATATGCAGGCATATATATTCAGGTCTTCGCAGCTCGGTGCGACTTACGTGCTTCTCGCCCGCAAGCTTTGACTTCTAGCGTCACTAATGACACTCTCCTAGTTTTATATTTGATTTCATCTTTAAGGGGTGTAAACCAAAAGAGAACAATCCAATAACACAGAATACGTAAATCAATTCAATAAATACTATGTAACTGGAGAAAGGCGCTGAAGGTAACACAAACACACATACTGCCGGGGCACCGGGCACCGTCGTGCCAGATCCGTGATGTGGGAATAGAGTAAATATAATCATTACAGTACACAATCGCGAGGTGCACATCAAACAGCGTATCGCTCAAAGCTACACGTAACACCAATAAATAGGTTAAATGTTCTACAATTAACACAAAATTATCACAGAAATAAAGATAAGGTGAATCAATATACAATACGCCGATACAAGCAGCGTGAGCGATGTCACTCATCGTGTGAGTTGGTTAGAAATATATTTCAGCACAAAAAAATGCAAATCGCGACAAATTATATACATAATCTGGGTTTTCCGATGTGAGTAATTCAACAAACTTTTAGCAATTTGGCCGACGTACAAAATATGACTTGATGTAATGGTGACGGAGTAAAGAGAATCTGTGGCAAGACATAGCAACGTGGTACTCGTCCTCGACGTCTGCCCCACACTGGCACAGCAGCTTTCCTAGTTCCATTTTCGGCCGCTCCCACCGACCAAGCTCCAGCCGCAGGTGATGCGAGGAGAGGCGAAGTCTAGTGAGAGCTAGGCGGAATTTATCGGGAATGCCCTGTGTGAGGTCGAACGCCGGCGACGGGGCAGATTGGATGTGTTGTCAGAGTCGGCACAAGCAGATGCACGATTTATTCGACTGGCCACATAAAGTTTTCTGCGCACCGTTATATAAACCATTAGAGAAAAAAAAACTACCCAGGCTATTTGAATGCAGTCACAATCTCTAAATTCTCGCCAGCATATGTCCAATTAGTGAAATGAAATTTATTTGTTTAAAGTGCACTTAATAGCAGAGCTGTCAAACACACTTTATATGAAACAATAGCCTAATGGTCTAAGACTATAATGTAATTACTTAAATTATATAAAATTAACATTAGACAGTATACAGATAATACAGATCAATGTTAGATACAATTATGTACATTTAGAGTGAGCATAAAATGGATAACAATGTTGAATAATATGGTGGAAAGTAGAACAAATATCGAAAAAAGGAAATCCTATACGTGTGAGTGTTTTGAAGCTTTCTTGGCCTCTTGTTAGGTTACCTTTAACTAGATTTCAATGTGTATCTCTCAAGGCAAATGACAATGTTGTGCCATGTTTTTGTACGAAATAAATTTTTTGCAAATTATAGGTCATACACTGAGGAAGCACGGAGAATGGAACGTTTACGCATAACGAATAATATAAGTGAGCAACGCAGGATCATCAGAGAAGTACCCATACACATAATTGGTCGAAACACAAACAAGGCAAACCCTGTAGCAACGGCATCTAGTCATACAACCGTGTCCAGTGCAGCTCCTAAAGCCACGCCCAATATAACGCCGGTGAACGTACGAACGAGTGTGCCGGTAAAACCTTCCGATACGATGATGGAGACACTGAACAAACACGCTGGCAAACACGCTGCTTCCGTGATGCTTAATTGTAACGAAACTGGACGTTTATCAAGCGCATCGGTGACGAACTCTACGCTGAATAATACACGGCCGCCCGCCGCTCGCGGTGGCCATGTTGTCGTCGATAGTAACCATTTTACAGGCGGTCGAGGCGTGGTCGCAACTAAAGTGGAGAATTACATGGGTAAAGTCGAGCAGGGTGCGGGGCCAGTGGTGATTGAACCCTCGACAGGGACACACACAGTCACGATTAATACTAAGACAGGCGGCTGTATGACTGAGGATGGAATATATCAGCATAGTACAGCCGATCATCATGATCATCGCGATCATCACGATCCTCGCGATCATCACGATCCTCGCGATCATCACGTTACTGGGCCCGAAGGTTAGTGTTTATGTAGGATGTTTTCTGTATTCTATGTCTGTAGGCATATTAGAGGGAAATCTGCAGGAAAAAACCCATATTTTTGATGGTATAAGGCTTTTAATATGTATTTTTCCTATTTTTTTTCCAGTTATTCAGAGAACCACACTGGCTACTCCCATTAACATTATGTAGACATCATGTAAGTTATCTTCGTCGTGTCATTGATTTATGGTCATTTTAGGATATGCATGGTATACATGACATAGGTGACATACATTATATATGCGATATACGTGATATATATATATATGATATTTATGTGATATATACGTGATATATGCGATGTATGCATGATATACATGATATGCGTGACATACATGTATTTCCTTATGTTGTGCACTGGTAAGTTAGTAAATGTACTTTTTATGTGCTTTTTATATTACCAGTTCACCACATAGTGATTTATATAGGTCAGTCAATATGCTATATATACACAATGCACCAGTCAGTGAACCACATAGTGATTTATCTTGGCCAGTTAAAGCAGAAACTATTCTGTGCACAATTGTAAATGTGATATCTTTAGATTGTGTACCAGTGTACCGCATGGTGATTCTTATTGACTAGTAAATGCGATATCTTTAGATTGTGTACCAGTGTACCGCATGGTAATTCTTATAGACTAGTAAATGCAATATCTTTAGATTGTGTACCAGTGTACCGCATGGTGATTCTTATTAACGAGTAAATGCGATATCTTTAGATTGTGTACCAGTGTACCACATGGTGATTCTTATTAACTAGTAAATGCGATATCTTTAGATTGTGTACCAGTGTACCGCATGGTGATTCTTATAGACTAGTAAATGCGATATCTTTAGATTGTGTACCGCATGGTGATTATTATAGACTAGTAAATGCAATATCTTTAGATTGTGTACCAGTATACATACACGGTTATTCTTATCAACTAGTAAATGCGATATCTTTACATCGGGCACCAGTATACCACGTTTTTTATATACATCATATGGATATAATGAAATTGCATAGCAAGAGGTGACATGGCTTCTTTATAAATATTGGTTCTCGCATGATCTATTTGAAGAATTTTTTCACAAGATCAGTTTTTGTGTATTTTACACATCTGTGCGCGGTTTTGTGCATTTTGTAGTAGTAAAAAGTATAGCCAGACATGGAAAAAGATCAACTGTATGACCATCAGCGCGCTAGGTGGTGTTAGTATCTTATTGATCCGTCCGCGAATTGCACTGTTACAATGTGGCTCCGTGAAACAAAAAGGTCCGCGGCCACTACATGGCTGTGTGGATTGTGGTGTGTGTTACATACAACGCGACGCCATCTCTATACAACCGTGATCCCACTGTGATCCCACTGTGGTCCCGTGGTGATGGCAATGCTCAGACATGATCGATGTGTCGCAACAGCACTGTGATAACATAGCATTAACCTCGTCTCTGGGGAGCACTTGATTGTACGAGCTTCACACATTTCGACAGTTAGCTATCATGATGTTTGTTGCTTCATGAACAAATCATTCGTCGCTTTCGGCCTTACCTTATTAGGACATAGTGGGGGAATTTTTGCGAGTAATACGTAGCAGCCAGTAAAATAACTTAACATTGCCAGTCACAGTTGCCTTTAGAAATTATAATGAATGTAACTTTATGCTTGCTGTTTCCATAATTAAGTGGTAATTATTTTCGTTGCATTGCAGGCCTACTTCACCTAACCTCCTGTAGTTAAAATTGACTTGTAATAAAGTTAACAGAATATCATCATGGTACCTGTTGGTTGATTGTAACATACTGTATTTAATTATTGAGTAGGTCGTGGACCATAATTTGGATAGAAAAAGGCAACAGTTTCCCCATGTCTATCTCATAGTTTACTTAGTACATTAATAGTTTACAATTTACATTAATGTCTATGATATTCTGGTACTCTACAAATATCATGTTTATAATCACTCAAAGTCATACTGTAGTCATAACAGATTCATATTTTTGTATCTTTAGTGCTTGTTATGATCATTTTTATAGCTCATGGGTCTTTATTCATGAAGACTTATTTTTCTATAATTTCGTGTTTTCAGTGTATTTTATGAAACAGTATAAAGATTGAAGAACTGCAGTTTTTGTGTGTCTTCACCACAAGCACTATTGAATTATTTTTCTCACTTAGCTACCAAATTAAAATGAATTCTTCCACACCCAGTGTTGTGTAGCTTACGGAGATTTATCAGCATTTGGGTTAGTTTGGGTTAAAAAATGATTATGACATTGTTCGATACTTTTAGGACGGGTTTTGAAACGCGGCATATCTAAGACGGCGGATAATCTAGTGCTCGTGAGCCATGAACGGGATCGTGTCTTGAGTGATGTGAAGGAAGACAATGAAGAGATGGTTCAGTACCTCGATACTCCTCCCCTCATGTTCGTCTTACCTGACCTCACCGGATACGACGAGGCATTCCGTGCATTCCTAGAGAAGGATCTGATCGAAACCTATACTCTCAACTCGTTACAACATGCCGGTATGCATCAAGTACCTGAATTATGTGCATCAAAGACTTTACAGACTCGATTGATGATAAGCTGGATCATCCAGACTCCAATCCATGTGATTCACAAATACATATATATATGTATATATACGTACATGGTTAGGTATGTATCAGTCAACATATATTTTGTCAAATAGAGAAATAACATTAGAGCTTATGCAGGAAAAGGCATTCTGCAATTGAAAAGAATTTAAAGCAGAACTATGGTAATGTCATTCGATTCAATAGTTGAGAATGATTGTTTTTTTAGATATGGTATGGGCTAATTTGAGATGCATTATTTATGATGATTTTAATGTGAATTCTCTATTATTTCATGAGATTTGATTTATCAATTCTTTTCCAAATATACACTATGTTACATAGGTGTTGTATATTATTAATAATAAGCACATTTGTTAATATGCATGTGTTATAACAGAATAACAGTCCGCAGCTGTTGTATGTTTTAAACAAGTTTTTCTATGGTACACAGGTGTACTGAACTGGTGGCATGAGCTCGGAGTTGCCAGGAAACTATGGCCCATGGCAACAACTGGCGATGGCAACTGTTTGTTGCACGCAGCTTCCTTAGGTTGGAATAACTTTACTTCTAGTAACCCTATTGCTAGACTATATTTTTGAAAACTTCAGTGAATGTGTACTATGAAAGTCTACATGTGAGATGCTAGCTGGTACTTGTCAGTGTCATTTGGCAATCTGTGTGTAAAATCTGTGCCATATCAATGTCACACTTTTTACTATCCTTATAGGTTATTTGTGGTTTTGTAGCCACTTACGCACTAACTTTTTGTCCCCATTAATAATATTGTTAATCCTCTCACAATTTTTTATCGTTCAGTCATATGAATTTTTCGTACGTTATTAGACTGTTGAACGATAATATGAGAAACTTATTGGGTGTATTGATCTGTAATTAGTACAGCATAGTCAGACTAATACTGTTAGTGTATGGGGGTGTATTGATCTGTAATTATTACAGCATGGTCAGACTAATACTGTTAGTGTATGAGAGTGTATTGATGTTTAATTATTACAGAATGGTCAGCCGAATACTGTTAGTGTATGAGAGTGTATTGATGTTTCATTATTACAGCATGGTCAGCCGAATACTGTTAGTGTATGGAGGTGTATTGATCTGTAATTATTACAGCATGGTCAGCCAAATACTGTTAGTGTATGGGGGTGTATTGATGTTTCATTATTACAACATGGTCAGCCGAATACTGTTAGTGTTTGGGCAGCTATCTCACTCTCCATAGATATTGTATTCTATGTTATGAGGTGTTGTTTTTCTCATTTCATTTACATTTGCATTAAATGGCTCCCATTGAGATATTGACCCAGTTAGGCTACGGTCAGTTTCACACAGCGGAATTTTCCATGGTGTGTATTGTGTCGCAGCCATGTGGAGCTTCCATGACCGTGATCTAATCCTACGTAATGCCTTGCACCACTCAATGACCGCCGGGGCATTCCATGGGGCTCTATTCAGGCGCTGGAGATTCCAACAGACAAGAGTCAATAAACAGGTATTGGATTTATCTCGATTATCTTTTTTACATCCTGCAATAATCCGCAGGGAACAAAAATTTCTTGGTGTTAAATAATTTTATTATTTTGTAATATACTAAATAATTTAACAGATAGTTGTGTTAGCCATCTCAATGTTTTCCACTACTGAAATGATTTGGTATATCGAGTGTACTTCGTTCGATAACAGTGTTGTCTTAATAGAAATAGTTAGCCATGAAGACTGTCTGGTTAGCCATGACGACTGTGTGGTTAGCCATGAAGACTGTCTGGTTAGCCATGACAACAGTCTGGTTAGCCATGACGACTGTGTGGTTAGCCATGAAGACTCTGGTTAGCCATGATGACTGTCTGGTTAGCCATGACAACAGTCTGGTTAGCCATGACGACTGTGTGGTTAGCCATGACGACTGTCTGGTTAGCCATGACGACTCTGGTTAGCCATGACGACTGTCTGGTTAGCTATGACGACTGTCTGGTTAGCCATGACGACTGTCTGGCTAGCCATAGCGACTGTCTGGTTAGCCATGACGACTGTCTGGTTAGCCATGACGACTGTCTGGTTAGCCATGATGACTGTCTGGTTAGCTATGACGACTGTCTGGTTAGCCATGACGACTGGCTGGTTAGCCATGACGACTGTCTGGCAGTTGTATCTATGTCTGTGTCGTTCCAGCAATTATTATCCATAACTTTCATTCGTTCTAACTAGGTCACATTACCTTGTTTACTTTACGCTCGTACTGTTTACTGTCAAGAATAACTAGTTTTTCAGAATCAATTGATACACCTGCACAACAAAAAATTCTCATTTGTATGTGAAATAAATGACGATAAATGTGTCTGCAAACATTATGACCTAAATGTTACCTACTGTGGTATAGATACTGTGGTATAGATACTATATTGTTCTACATTAGAATGAACCTTCGTCGTTGAACGAGTGCTATATTTTTCCAACGGACTGCAATACCTCTGGGTTTTGCCCAATTTGTGGATTATTGTAGTTATAGTTGATTATATAGCTGAGTAACTGGGCCGCGTACTGCGTCATGCGGCATGCATTATGTTACAATGTTATAAGTGACTGTTTCTGTGTGCAGTCCGGGCTGATCTACTCTGAGGAGGAGTGGCAACGAGAGTGGAAGAATCTGCTACGCCTCGCATCCACCCAGCCGCGACATTGTGACGCAACGATGGATGGACCCACCCACACTCAGAATACTCCTAACACTAATGGGTGGGTCACTCTCTAATATTGCTAGTGTAAATACTCCGTTCAAACTACGACCAAGACAGAAAGCGTGGAAAATGCCATTAAGTAAAATTTAAATTTGTTAGTGATGGGAATAAAGAAAATGGTTTGTATTAAAATAATGATGTAAAAGAAATGTGTCATTGTGTGTTTACAGTGGGATCCCATTAACTAACATCTGTACTCCCAAATTATGTTCATGTGATATAATCACAATGCTGAATCAATTTGGAACATGTATTATACATGTATTTACAAAGAAACATCCTAGACAATCAACCCTGGATAGTAGCGAGAATTACACTTGATCTTCACTGTACCAGCCAGCTATACAATGGTTAATGCTGACATAGTTCTACTGTTCCTCTATATTACTAAAGATTACACTTGATCTTCACTGTACCAGTCAGCTACACGATGGTTAATGCTGAGATACTTCTACTGTTCCTCTATATTACCGGGGATTACACTTGATCTTCACTGTACCAGTCAGCTATATGATGGTTAATGCTGACATAGTTCTACTGGTCCTCGATATTACTGAGGATTACACTTGATCTTCACTGTACCAGTCAGCTATACGATGGTTAATGCTGACATAGTTCTACTGTTCCTCTATATTACCGGGGATTACACTTGATCTTCACTGTACCAGTCAGCTATACGATGGTTAATGCTGACATAGTCCTACTGTTCCTCGATATTACTGAAGATTACACTTGATCATCACTGTACCAGTCAGCTATACGATGGTTAATACTGAGATAATTCTATCGTTCTACTGACACAGATCGGTCACGACTCAGACGAACGTGGTTTACGAAAGCCTGGAGGAGTTCCATGTGTTTGTCTTGGCTCACGTATTGCGTCGTTCCATCATTGTTGTGGCCGACAAGTTTCTGCGAGATACGAACGGGGAACCCCTCGCCCCTATACCATTCGGGGGCGTGTATCTACCCCTAGAGTGCAAGCCGGACCAGTGCCACCACACCCCGCTGCTGCTGACATACGATGCTGCCCACTTCTCGGCCCTCGTGCTTGGCGAGATGGACAACGCGTCGCTGCAACGTCAGTAGCTTCATGAACCTTTGTAAACCCCACACTTAACCCCGCAATAAAGCTTGTCATAAATTCTGTCATATACCTCACCAAAAACCACCAAAAATCTCACAAAATACTTTACCTGATACCTCCACACACAGCTCGAAATCCCGCAATAATGTTCGCAGTTAACTCTTATATCAATCCCGCTCGTGTTGAACCTCTGTATAAATCCTGCATTAAATCCTGCCATAAATGGCTTGCTTGTGGAAGTAAGTTGTATAGTTTTGATTTTACATCTTTTCATCGAAATTAGTTTTGTTCAAATCATAGTGGTACTTGTGTGAGTCTTGTGTGAGTAAAAAATACACCCTGTTTAAAGAAAAACATCCATTCACTATTTTAGTGATAGTTTGGCCAAATCTCAACCAATTATTATTATTTAAAGTTTCGAATGTAGAGAAATCTTGTGTCTATGCAATGCAATATCTACTATGTGTACTACATGATCAATGACATCACAGAGGCATCAGCAATCATTGTGATGGCATCATTGAGGTGAGTCACTCAGATCAGTCATTGTGTTTTTTGCGACCCCTTCTGACAAGATGGTTTCTCACTGCAGAAGACTGTGATCTCTTTGAGTGAACAAACATTATGGAGCTACCCATATTATGAAAAGGCTGCCTGAGAAGAATTGAACTCTTGGTGGAGTGAAAGCACTGCTTCGCAAGATCGATCTGACAGTTTTCTACGAGAGGTAACTGGGGAGTGGACGACTTAAACCTAAAAGTGGAGTCGTTGGTACCGAGTCAAGAAGACCAACCACAAATCCACCAGACACAACGATATCATGCAATGCCGGCATATCACTATCATCAGTTAACAAGATTGTGGAGAAGAAATTGTGCCTGAACTGCTTCAAGAAAAGAAAAGCAACTGAGCCATCAGAGAAAAACAAATGCAGTCGCTTGCAACGCTCATGAAAACTTTAGCAATTGTATTCAGCAAATGTCATCAACTTCGCATGGTTCAGCAATGAGAAAATTTTTTGGATTCCCTGACCATCAAATACGCAAAATGTCAGGGTATATGCCAGGAGTAAGACAAAGAACAAGAACATTTCCACAGCTCTTGTTAAGAAAATTTTCAAAAGCCAACTTTCAGCAACACCCTTATGGTGTCCGTTGGGGTGTCATGCCTTGGCAAGTGCATTTCGTGGAGCCTGGCGTGAAAGTGGACGGTGCTTATTACCGCGAGGAACTCTTCATGAATGTTTGTTACCCGTATGCGCGGGTGTTCAGACTTTTACATTTTCCAACAAGATGGCGCTCCATCACAAAGAGCGCGGCCAACTGTGGAATTGTTGGAAAAAGAAACGCCGGACTTTATCGTCCCAGACCTCTGGCCACCAAATTCGCCGGATGTAAATCCTGTTGACTATATCATCTGGTCAGTCATGCAAGAACGAGTGTACCGATGACCAATCGCGACGTTGCATCAACTGAAGCAACATGTCATTGACGTGTTGGATGGACTCCAGCAGGACATCATAGACGTTACGGTTGAAGATATCGTTTCGTTTACGGAGAATGGCATCGCCGACTTCGCGCATGTGTATGAGCAAAGGGAGGCCACTTTGAGCATACACTGTGACATTTCTGAAGAGAGATAAGACTGATGTGAATTTTGTCCAAATTTGAAAGATTTATGTGAATACTGTAAATAAAAAAATTTATGAATGTTTTAGTGAATGGATGTTTTTTAAACGCCGTGTAGTTACTAAATAGTGATAACACCTTTATGGCTCACTACAGAAAGTGTATATCACGAGTTTTAGAATGTAAAAGCATTCTTTATCAGGTGAATACTGAAACATCTGGTTTGAAGTTGACTATAGGGGGTAGGTTCCAATGTTGGGGCAAATGACACTAGAAACCAATCACAATAATTGGCTTGAAACCCCTTTTCAATGTATTCTAGCTTTGTAATCATTTTTAATTTATCGATATCTCTGTTTGCTTTTGTAATTGCAGTTGTAGTTGTGGTGATAATATGCGGGAACTTTATGACCAAAGCAACTGCGAAACTTTTTATTATAAATAGTATTTTCTGATATTCTGTTTCTTGTATCTCTGTTTCCACATTCATTATGATGCATTGTGGCATCAACCTGCTGATATGCACTTTCTGATAAGTAAAATGAAAACCGAAAATAAGGACCAGCCAAAAACAGCTAGTATAGTATACTCCTTAATGTAGTTATTGCTATGTACATCAGTGACACACAGTTACTGTGTATTTGTGAATGATAGTGTAGACAATTAAACCACTACCCTTAAGGTTGCAGCATTTACTGACACACCCAGAATAAGAATATTTATCACTGACGTATAGTAAAGTATATTGGAATTATTAACAATGCTGTATAATATTATAACAATTTTTATCTTTTTCAGCTGCAATTCCATTAGTCCATTCAGACTATGCCTTGCTGCCTCTGCATTTCCATATCGATCCTGGTGAATTCTATGATTGGTCAAGACTGGAGAAAATGGACGCTGCTGAGGTGGATCTTACGCTTCCAGAGAAAATATCGTTACTCCACACATACCTGGATGTAGAGTTCCTGTCAGTTACGTCCCATACCGATGACATCTATGCCAAGTCGAGTGGTTCTGAGGAGAGCATGAGTAGTGTAAATGGCGGAAAGGAGCGTAGGAAAGATGGACGTATGCAACAGCAGGTCAACACGGTGGCTAAACAGTTCGGTAGCATCGGAAAGAGTATGGGTAAGAAGTTGAAGAATCTCGGTTCACGAACAACGTGTATGAAAGGCTCCAACGATGACGCTGTACATAAAGGTGTTACTGGATCCGGGTTAGGTGCCGGCTCGATTATTTCCGGTTTTCTTAGAGTACCGTCAACGGTCGTGATTGATGAGGAGCACATATTGTCGGCTTCGTTGCCGACGCGTCGTTCGATGATACAGGAACAGATGGTGAAGAACTATTTGGCAGAGGCGGAGCGTCGCTTTGATGTCGATCAGGAAATGAAACGAAAAAAGGCTGATGAGTTATCGAGAGTTCGCAAGGTTCCAGCCGTCTCGACGGGGGTACAGTGTGTGACTGAAGGGTGCAGCATGTATGGAATGCCGGATACATCGTATCTTTGCTCGGATTGTTACCATCGGTCATTACGACAAGCCCACGAAGGTGAGACAACTTCAGCGTTTATTAGGAAAGAGGGGAAGTCTAAGTTTTATGTGAATGATGAATCTAGTGCAGGTATGCCAGGCATGTCGAATACATTGCCGCGGGTGAATAAAGGCGATGGTTTGTTGAGTGTGCCAAAATCCGTAAATGCGCAAGAGTTACGCAGTGCTAGCACTTTACCACGTAATGTTAAATCAGAAAATATGACGTATGCCACGATGAAAGTCAATGATCACAATAATTGTAGTAGTTCCACTCAAACGATGTCTATTGCGGGGAGCACCAATGTCATTTCATCTGGAAAACCTGTTGGCGCGGTCACGAATGCATCATCCTCCAACAAAATTCATCCCATGGGTACAGCAAATCGGGTCGTGGGAAATCAGGTCATCAGCAATCTGATCGCGAGTAATCAGGGCGCGAATAATCAGGTCACGAGTAATCGGGTTGGTATCGCCCGCAGTGCATCACCTGAATATGATAACTTAGATTACGAACAGGAGGCATTCCCTGGGCGTGTTTCGGCCATCCACAAGGCTGACCCTGTCCAGTGTCGGACATTGAGGTGTCCATTCTATGGCACACTCGACAATGATTACTACTGTTCGAAATGTTACAAGGAGAAAGGATTTGCTTCCAGTGCGGGAAAAGGTAACCTACTTACCCTATAGCTTTGCATACCAAATTGATATTTATTTATATCATTTAGTGGATTTTTATATGCTACGAAGTTTCCCAAGGACTGCAATCCTGGGTATTGTCAAGTCAAAAGTGATCAGAGTACAGTTTAAAAATTGGGTCGGGAATCTGGCTAATGTCAAAACTTGCACTGATAGTTTTGAAAAACCCTGAAGTGTCTAGACCCAAATGTGCATGCCTACATTCGTAAGAATTGGTTTTTTCTTTTACTTATTGTTACCAATTTTTACTCATGTACAATTTTTTTTAAACTATGAATCAGTTTAAAAATGGTGTGGAAACTGTTCAACCTGAAATTTTATGAAACATTATTCTGACATTGTTTGCACATTTTATGGGGAGGTTTTTATAACAAATATTCAGTGCAAGATGGCCTTGTTTCTCATGATAGTAGTGAAATATCAGTAATATCTCTGTCTTTCTACAATAGTGCAGCTAAATGACTCGAGAGATATTTTAAAAAGTATCAAGTATTTGCTTAGATATACATACTTATGTGATGAAATTTTGTTGCTAAAGAACTAGTCGTTTGACATCTAACAGATCTGATTTATTATTGTGAGCAGTCATGTTTTAACAATTATGTGAAAACATCATAATTACACACATTTAACATTAGACACTCGCATAAAGTGCTTTATCACTTCATATCTCATTGATATGATATCAATAATATATTCATAGAATGATAGTCTTGTGAAGTTTTCTTTTCTAATTAAAATATGCTGTAATTCTACAATTGTTATTCTTACAATTGAACACAAAAAAATTTTCATGTGTTTTTCTAAACGTAGGGTGAGTGTGATTCATTCACCCGAGATATAATTCCAACTAAAGTTATAAATCAATCGGTATCGATATAAATAAGAAAATACTGTGATGTCTCTTTGTGATGTAGTAACTTGGAGTACGTAGTTGTTTCTTCTTTGACATAGTGTAGTTAAAGACTTAAGAGTCCAACTTGGGCGTGGATGGATGACCAGTGATAGATAGAAAAGTGATTCAGCAAAATGAGTCATTCGTGATAAAGCTAACCGAAGAGACCCACCAACAATCCTACATCTTGATGCACCAGCCACGTATTTGGCACTGCAGTATTTTGCCTACTGTTGCATATACAGCAGACACCCGATTAACCGCCCCTCATTCTCTCGCCAACCCTGCTTCTCGCCACAAAATTCGTCAGTTCCGATTTTATCCTAACTTATTCATGTCATCAACAACACGTCGATCCCCACCACCCTGTTTATCGTTATAAATTTGGCTAAACCCGATGATGGCGGCAGAACGAGGGTCTCCAGTATGTAGGTCACTACCGCTCTAGGAGACATTTTGGCCCAGAGGCGGTAATACACATGAAAAACAGTAGTAGTAGGAAACATAGAACCTCACCTAACTTGCAGTGATCATTCTGCATGCAGCCCAGTGTTTTCATCATACTCTGTACTCCCACCACTCTTTGCTGGTTCTCGTAACGAGTTACTGCATGCAGTCTAGTGTTTTCATCATACTCTGTACTCCCACCACTCTTTGCTGGTTCTCGTAACGAGTTACTGCATGCAGTCTAGTGTTTTCATCATACTCTGTACTCCCACCACTCTTTGCTGGTTCTCGTAACGAGTTACTGCATGCAGTCTAGTGTT
>WURV02228587.1:0-10060 GCA_011762755.2 Epimenia babai | reverse complement strand
CGTACCGGAAGGAACCGAAACGTACCGGAAGGAACCGAAACGTACCGGAAGGAACCGAAACGTACCGGAAGGAACCGAAACGTACCGGAAGGAACCGTAACATCTTGATTAGTACTTGAATACGCAATGGATTATGTGAATTAAGTTGAGCTTACCCACTGACCATTACACCTGATGGAGTGTACCTATATACACTTAGCTTGTGTTAATCTGTTAATCCGTGCATTAGCTTCCCCCTTCGTAATATGGATAAACTCTGGAGATATATGAGAACTTACTGGCATGAAGGTATTGTGTTCGCTTCGACACATGCGACTGTGAAGGCCGGCCATGACAGGGATAAGCTTGGCGAAAGGAAGAGACGGTGAGACGGGTGTCGACCTGTGATATCAATAGACTATTTGTGAATACAAAATGTGGATGTTTTACTCATTTACCATTGTTATAATACACAAAAATGCAAGTACAGTTACGGTCTGCAAGTATCATTCACAATGAATGTTTATGGGAGCAATATTCAGCACAGATACAATACAAAGATGATATCAAGCATCAACCCATCTTGGACATGGGTTTACTCCAGCTCTATACATAACTATAAATAACATTCTATTGTAAAACAGTGCTGTTCCATGATTCTATTACTATTTAATCTATAATCTACCATGATTTTGATATGTACACTACATCTATTTATATCCCTGGTACGGTGTACCGATTTAACAGTCAGTGTATTCTCAAATAGGTGTTAAAAAATACACTAAAATGTACTACAATTTAGTTGTGTAAATATAATGTAGAAATAGTAACACTATGTAGAGAAGATTTTTATAAACTTTTAATTTAGTTCATTGCACTGGAGGGAATAAAACCGTTTATCAGAAACAAGACATTGTTTTATTAATCCATACACTATGACACGTAACCCTGGGGGTGAGGAATCGCTCTTTATCGAGGCATACGTTTCAGCAACGAACTCCATCAACTGCTCCTGTCCTTTATGCAGACAGTGTTGTAACACGCCGTGGAAGTACTCGCTGAGTGATCACATATATCGGTACAGTATACACGCACACGCACGCACACACACACATCTGTATCGATAACGTCAGATAATCTGACTCAGATTCACATACAATTGTTGCCTGGGCCACATCGGACCCTTTACAATACCTAATGGGAAGCATTTCTCGTAATTACATCTACAAATAAAATACAGAGTAAACCATAAAATAAGAGCAATTGTCAATTGACCAACAGTTCATATGCAAAACTCTATATATTCATTTTATAGAACGAAGATGATTCACATATTTTAATATCACACTGTAGAGGAATATCACCATGGAATTGTCACATCGCCCGTTTGACTTAGATACAGCGTGACATGTCTTCATCTGTCACCGATACACTGCCGAACCATTATCAGACATGGTAAATGTTGAGACAGAAACAGTAATACACCGATTAACCCAAAACCTATTTAGCACATATCACCCACCTTTTAATTGTGTCACTTGTTGCTTTCACCAGTTTTTCATAAAGTTCCTCATTTTCTGTCGACATCTGAAATACAGATGGTACCTCATGACAACATGTTTGCCATCATTGATAGTCTGAGAGGAAATGGTAAGTGTCAACTAAAGCAGTTCCTTAAATCGATTAGTAACCTTAGCATTCACCGAATACAGGTCATGGGTTAATGCCATCAGTGGGATCGAACTACAAATACTTATGCATTAAGATAAGCTTTCAATGATCAAAATCTACTGACAGATTTGCCCACATTGAAAAAATAGGTAAAATACATAACAAATAAGTCTTTTAAGATCAGCCATGTTGTTAAGTTGTGATGAGTATAATGTTCTTTTTGTATCGCTGACAAAAAGATGAATGCTTTTTGTGTTGTTCTATATTTATTAAAAGATACGAACCATCAATACGTGTATGTAAAGATAGGATGATTCCAAAACAATAGTTGTTTGAGCCAGAATTGGCCCTTCACAATGCTGGCCTCAAATGAGAAAAATTCAATATGGTTGACAAATAACGGTGAAATTGTAACATAACTGAAATGTGTTAAATAAAATTAGCCTTTCCATGTGGTGTTATTTCATGCCAGACTGATCATCTGACAATTTCATAGTTGCCAAGACTTTTGGTCAGAACATTGTCTCGTATATAAGCAGTTCCACATTAGTTATCTGTATCAATCGATGAACATGTCCCCCACACTCAACATGACACGACACGCTGTACATTTCACACTTACACCAATTTTAGCGTCGGCATGTTTATCTGGCATCATAAATCGAGCGAGGGGCGTAGCTGCACCGATGGGGCTCGCACCCTCCACCCCGCTCCTGACCCGCTCCAACTTACCCCGCAGTGATTCCAGCGTGATTCTTTCCTTCAGCGAGTCACTAAACAGAAAAAATACCAGTCAAAAAAGTTGTTCATTCAACTCTGGACAGAAAATAATATGAACATTCAAAGAGTGTATCACTGATTCATGAGTTCAAACCAACGTATTTCTCCTTCAAATAGATCGAAAAAAGAATTTTTTAAAACGTAATTACGATGAACCGATATTGGCAGCGTGCAAACTTGTAAATATAAAAATATTCAGAATGTAAATGTATAGAGAACATTCTGTATTATGTAACCTGTTGAATTATAGAGACTGGCTGTTGTTGGGTGGATTGTTGATTGTATGTATTAGATATGGTTAGAGTTCACATCAGTGTATATTGAGACCTGTTCAGTAGATCGCTGACAGTTTCTTGTACACACGTACACAGGAGTGGGATACCTGTCAAATGTACAATGTTTTAACGTGTACACGCGTACCGTTCTTGTATATATGATCCACACACACTGCACAGCGGAAGAACTCACAGACAAAGATAATGTAGTGACATGAGATCATAGAGAGGTAAGCGCTCCAGAGACACTGCACCATCAGCGTGCGGCACAGAGCCACACCACAGGCACCAGAGGGAGGCCGTCCTCACATCATGCATTCACACATTGAAGCAAATAACCCAACCAGCTGGGAGATAGGATTTAGGGCAAATTTGGCATGGAAACTACCAAAATTAGACGTCATACCCAGGCTAAACCGAATGAGGACTGTAACAAGGCTCTCCTGAAATTCGGGTCCAAGAGCCCGACTAACTTCTATATACTCCAGATTCTAACTGCCATATACACCGTATTCTAACTCCTATATACTCCACATTATAACATATATATACAATATATTCTAAAGTCTACATACACAGTATTCTAACTTATATATTTAAGAGGCCTAAAAAACACTTAAAATGAAGATTAAAACCATTTAGAAAATTTAGGTCTGTTGAGAAAATTTTTTTAAAGTAAAATTACAAACATTGGCAGAAATTTGTCTCCCTTGGACTGATGATAATGGTTAACAAATCTACAAGAGACTAACCCAAGGATAATAACATGCTTTGTGACAAGCGGTTCTTGAATAGATTTTTTAATTTAAAACATAAACATCGCAACAAATTACTTCCCCTATGGTCCAATGATATGTTTAACAAATCTGAAAGACCAACCAAACTAGAATATCTGCCACATAGTAAAGTTTTACAATAAATGGTTCTTTAGATTTTTTAAAGAAAATATTAACATTGGATTAACAAACGGATGGACGGATGAAGCCCGATCAGAAAAGCTCACCGAGCATAAGCTCCATGATAAGGGTTAAACATGACAGCATTTTGTGCGTGAAAGAGTTCGCTCAACTTATATTTTATCATTAATACAGTGTTAGCTTGATTATTTTATGGCGAACAACCTAACCCAGTAATATTTATATATAAATGCACCTTCAGTCACAAAGTACTGGATCAGCTTCAGGTATCGTGTCTGTACTGATGAGATTTCTGTGTTTATGCCATCCTGTGTGGTGTCAGGCATCTGAAATACGTACGTAATACTGTACCTGGTAGGCCACCACTGATGTAACAATGGTAATTATAACCCGCAAGTCGTCACTATAAAGTTAAAAATATGAATCAAATTTTTACTTTTAAATCTTAGATAAAATTTTGGAAAAAATGAAGGATATTGTTACGATGTATTAATATATATTTTATATAATTTTATTTAACCTCTCCAATGTATAGAGCTGCTGTTATTGTAAGACATTTTGACGGTCGAGTGAACATGTGCAAAATATTGGTTCTGATTTAGTGAATATATTCCGGATGCTGTTCTACGGGAGACTACAAAAAGCATGTTATGTGTTCTTTCGGGCACAGCTGTATCTTAGAAAGTGCAACTGACATTTCCACAATCTCATCATTTACCTGGGTGTAGGGAGACTATCTGATGGCATTCTGATTGCTTGTTGATCAGTACAGACAAAAACCAAGACAGGCTACTTCTAAATAGGGCCAATTATGCATTATGCCCTACACAAGGGGTTGATACAAGCTTATTCAAACAGAGATGCATGCACATAAGGGCATGCCGTAGACTACATGAATATTCATGGCCATCTGGTTATGGTGTGATATTCACCAAATCACTTGTGACACTGTTGCCCCATGGAGGAGGTGCAGTACGGAGATGCTATTTGTTTGGTTTTTATCTGTTAACTTGAATATGATTTGCTCAGGTTTTGATGTACGATGTTCAGACTGAATAGTCTCAATGTTTCAAAGGCTTTAATCTTCTTGAAGTAAGCTTGTATCGTATTAATTTGATTGTAAAATACGTGCTTGATTGTAAAAGACATCTTGTGTCCGGATATATTAACGAGCTTCTTACATTCTATGTTCCTATACGCCGTCTGTGGTCTTGTGATACACACACGGCTGTAGTAAAACCATATTGTCTTATTACATCCGATAGGCGCTATTTCTCCTGTGCAGGTCTAAAGTTTATGGAATGATTTTCCTATCTCATTGCGACAGCAAACACTGCTCAGCTCATTCAAATCCCACTCGAAGACATCTTTTTTCACAGGCTTTTAGATAATGTATTATAATCGTTCCATTGATTGGTTCATTTCAACTTTTAATATGTGTGTATATTTTCTATCTGTAAAGCGCAACTGAGAGTATATGGATACCAATATCTGCGGTATATAAAATATTTCAACTTTTCTCACAACACGTATATATAACAACGGACATCATGATTATCTCTAAAAATGGAAAATTCATGTGTTTAGTGCTACTTTATTTAGGGTGGTAAATTGTATTACTCATCGACTGGAAGCACATGAAAAATCATAGGTTTATGTGGATTTGATATCACAACACGTCGCATGAAAGGCCTTCTAACAACAAGCATCGACAATGACATAAAGTCATGAAGATATCTCAGAGCTTGGTGTACAACTCACTGATATGAGATCAAATGAGACACAGCTGGGGTACATATAGCCCGCGATGATGTTAAACTGTACACGCAGCAATGTGACCAGGATACAGCACGCGTACATGGTAGATACAGCCCGCGATATACCTGCAGCGTGTCACATACATGGTAGATACAGCCTGCGATATACCTGCAGTGTGTCACATACATGGTAGATACGGCCCGCGATATACCTGTAGCGTGTCACATACATAGTAGATACGGCCCGCGATATACCTGTAGCGTGTCACATACATGGTAGATACGGCCCGCGATATACCTGTAGCGTGTCACATACATGGTAGATATGGCCCGCTTAATTTCTTAGCGCACCTTGTTCCCACAAATAAGTTTCATTGGTACGTATTTATAGCTAGCTCCGCAGAGTAACTGTGATTTCCCTAAAATTCAATGGAAAAAATACAATTGCCCAGGATTCGAACCCTCCACATTCTGGTTTGTAAGCAGGTGCTCCACACACTGCAGCAGGTAGCACCCACAATATTCCCGCAGTGTAACATACACAGCAGACAGCCAACAATACATCTGCACTATAAACGTGAACTGCATCAACAACCCTAAATGAGAGTAGGACTCTACTGTAAATTACTTACTCATAATCTTTAACTGCTGCCATTTACTATATACTACTTACTCAAACTTTAACTGCTGCCATTTACTGTATACTACTTACTCATAATCTTTAACTGCTGCCATTTACTGTATATTATTTACTCATAATCTTTAACTGCTGCCATTTACTGTATATTACCTACTTATAATCTTTAATAACGTCACAGCACTTCTGCTGCCATTTACTGTATATTACTCATATTTACTGTATATTACTCATATTTACTGTATATTACTCATCTTTAATTGCTGCCATTCACTGTATATTACTTACTCATAATCTTTAGCTGCTGCCATTTTGCTATTTTGTCATTGGTTCTGAAATTTGCATTCATTAATATGAAGAAAATTCAAATCCGTAATGTTTTGCACCTTGTACCTAACTCACAGACAAAAGAATCACACTGCACGGGTTCATCTCGAGAGTTTTCTTCAACTTTTCTTGTTAAATCAATAACCTAGATCTGGACAGTAAGCTGGGTTCGAATGATGCTTCTGCGTCGCTCGCCGCAACTTAAAATTTTTTATTAAGAAGAATGAAGAATATTGGAGTAATGAAGGCATACAAGAAGTCATTGGGAAGTAGAACTCTGTAACAAGTGCTGGTATATCGCTATTCTACGCTCCCCAGAATATTAACAAGTTTTGTTCAGACATGCAGTCAACATACTGTCCAGTCCATTGCTTGGGGATGTGTACAATCATATAACGCTGGTAACATGAGGGATATTACGGCAATTAAATTCCTCCCACTTTCTTGTTCTCCGTTTCTGTTCCACCAACTGAGTTATCGAGTTTTGTGGGTAATGCTTGTTTATTCCACCACTAGACATAATGTTTCACTTTGGCACAAAACATAATACACACCGACCCTTGCTCTAGTTCTGCCAGCAGTTTCTCAACGTCGAAGCACTTCTGTATAGAGAGTCCGACGTCAGATAGCATTGACAGAACTGTCAATCAAACAAAGGTGGAAGGACACATTAATAAACAGTTTAATGTTACCTCGACCGTTTGAACGAGTTTCGGAAATAATTGATTGGTAAACATGTGGAGAATGTGAAAGAGTAAATAAATCACCATATATACACAAATATATAATAAAACAAGCATTTGAAGAAACATATGTAAATATACATGCAATCGTAACTGCATCAATATATTTATATATTAACATACTGTACAAAATGTTAAGCTTTAAACATTAGGAGCGCATAATTGAAAGGTAGTCACTATACATGAATACCCCGGTGAGACCGAAATCAATACTAATTACATAAATCTATTAATATTATGTGATGACGGTCGTTGCAGTATAGGTGATTTCTCAAAATATTATCCTCCTAGAATTCTTGCATGAGTGGTGCATAGATACTGTATAATATATATATTGTATTCACGAAGATTCATTTCCAAATTTGTCGGCTAGATGCAGGCGTTTACCCAAGCAGTGGTAATTTTTATCAGATTGATTAGTTTTTTTGGAGTGGGCCAATGACAAAAATATGGAGGTAGGCACTTAATGCGTATGTGTCTTAACGCTGGAAAAATAATTAATTAATAGCCATATTGTCTATTGTGGAATGAACGAGGACCACAACACTTGTGGGGCTAGCGATAGTGTAGTAAATATAAAATACCCATAAGTTCCTGATCAGCAGCTTGTCGTATTGATTATTGAGGCTATATTCAGGTTATGTCCCAGCATAATTGGGTCACTAAGATGAGCAATTCATTGGCTATAGTTAATATATGAAATATTACATAACAGTTAATGATGAACGGCAATCTTAACATGTCATAACAATATTGGTCAAGTCACTCTAGATAAGATAATACGAGATATCCCACCATGTTTTAGTGATATACAATTATATATTTACCTATTAGAATTAGATAATACACATATATAATCTACATAATGTGATAACATCTCTGACTGTACCATATTTTATCGTTGATCATTTAATAGAGTAACAGGAGAAAAGGAGCAAATAGACGCGAGAGAATATAATGTACCGTATTAAAGATTTGAGAATTTGTTAACTTTGTGCAGAAGCAAAAATAGTAGGGAGGCAACTATTTACTATAATGAGAATGTTCTTCTCACATTATTTACTCATAGTTTGTCAATTCTTGAGGCACAAGGAACACACTTATTACTACAGGACAATTGTAATATAGACGCTATAAAAAAGACGATGAATTATAGAGTACGCACACATTCTGTTACCAACCCAGGAATGTTACTGATAATAATATAATGATAAATTTAGCTTTACATATTTACCGGTAATGTTGCATGATCTCTGAACACTGTCAAAATGATGATATTTTCTGGAAATAACGACATATCTCAATGTTTATCTTTTAATAGAACAATACACAATCGGTTATTTATGATCGATCATTTATTTAAGTTCTGCCGTTTCTGCTCAAATCCAGCTGAAGGTAGTCAGAAGGTAAAACTGTGAAAGCATGTTGATACACGCTCATACCAAGCTTTTTCTGTGACAAAACGTAAAGAAATGAAAATAATAGGGGATTGCATTGAAACAACGCCTGTCAATAGGTCAGGCCATAGCTTACGGTATGTGATCGACCAAATAACAGGTGACAAAGCAAGAAATGTACACAACATGATACATTGTTTATGGAAATCTAGCTATTCACTCCACGAGGAATCTAGAAGACTTGTAAGGTTAGAACTTTCATTATAACTTAAATACTCAAAACTAAAGAAATCGAGGACTTGTAAACCACGTATTTGTAGTGATACTAGTCGGTATGCCGGACTCGTAACCAAAAGGTCGCGGGTTCGCAACCACTAACCGGTAGACTTTTTACAATGATACTCAGCAAGTCATTTATTGCCGATTGCTGGAGTAAACAAAATGGGTAGATGCTTGTGTGGCGTGTGTCGAGGATATAGTATCTGTGCTGAATATAACTGGCATGAACACTCATTGTTAACCGCATAGGAGAACCTTGTATAAATGTTGTAGTTTAATAAGCTTTTCAGTGGTTGCCTATGATTGTTATATTGAGGAACATTACATATGAGCCATTTTAAATGATACATTTCCAAATTCTTTCTGCTACCAGTTAGTCATAACTGAAGTCATAACTCAAACTATGAATATTCACCATCTCTTACCGGTCATGTTGTCATTTGTCGCTACACACATGTTGAGCCGAATGGTTATTGCTCTTTATGTTCTATGGTTGTCACCCATGACAAGACAGTAGAAAGGACATGCCCGCCTTGCCCGGTCACTCGGTGCAAATTTCAGACTTCAAATTTGCCAATTTGATCCATAATAGTTGAAAAATGTCCCATTGTATGGTTTGTGGTGCTTATAACTCTCTAATTTATCATTTGGCTAAACAATACAAATTCCTTTGACGAGAAGTTATTCAATGTCTATTATGGTATACATATGGCCACCTTGCTATAATTTTGCTTAAAACTTGAAATAGAAATCCACTCTCAAGTTAGATGCAGCTACTCACACTTGAGCATTTTAGCTGAAAAAATTAAATTAAAAATGAGCTTGCTTATTTTCTAAAGCTGGCAAAAATGAATGTTCTGTTTGACATAAAAATCTTGGCTACGATGCCAGGGAATGATGACTAGGAATTACCTTGCCTTGTCACACAACGCTGCAGCTTCCATCTCTTGGTATTCCTTGAACTTCTCCTTCAAATAATTTACCGCTACAAAGGTCCCTGAAACAAAGTGGTAAAGAAGTCATAAAATCACTACACAACATGTGTGTAGGCTCAACCAAGTTAGATTAAGGGTCTAAGTTTAAAAGTACAGCCACGAAATATTGGTTTTAATACTTAAATCACTGCGAGTCTGTCAAGATGCAAAACATCGGATATTGAGCGTACATAATAGTAAAAAGTTGCTACCAGCCTCTCCCGCTATTGGCTTTTGATTCTCATCATTCAACTCCGCTTTACTCTTTAATGCTCTCCCTCTTGATATCAAAACATCTCCCACTCTCAACATTTTCAAGTCTAA
>WURV02228576.1:0-10060 GCA_011762755.2 Epimenia babai | reverse complement strand
ATTGAAATAGATGTATTGATGTATCGTATAAAAAGTTACAGAAAATGGTATGGAAACAATAATTTTAAACATTACTATTATTCAGTTATTATTATGTTTAACTCGTATTCTTTTAAACTGATATTCCCTATATATAGTATAGGATCCAATCTGGGGTGAGGCCAAGTGAAGCGAGGCCGATGTTTTGGTAGGAGCGATTCTTGGGGATTCCCTGGAGCGAAGCGAAGGGGAATCCGTCAAAAATCGTCCCTACCAAAACCACGTCAGATTGGATCCTTTACTATATATCGAGGTGGCATCGGAAATTTTAAAATGCTAAGTAGGTTTTTGAGATCTGATGCTTCAGACGATAGTGTTCGTGCGAAAGCATAACGTGATGAAGCATATTGTCTGTAATCGCGTTCGTTCGTTTTCTTGGGTCTCCCGCACCTTGCACAATCTTTTACGTTACCAGTCTCTCGATACTTGGTGATCAGACTTTGACATTTATCATGTCCAGTCATGGTACTTTTGAGAGCTAACGTGTTACGTAGGCTTCACAATTTGTGGCGTAAAAGTATGCCTAGTAATGACACATGCATATTAACACTAATATATGTAATATATTGTAGATTTATATACCCTGTGACAAAACGTACAGGGTGGGGCTTAACTTTTCCCCTATGTATATTTATATTCAATGATAGAGACTTTACAACAAATAAAAAGTACTAATCAGCATAATGAGAATGAATCTGATCACACATACGACCTTGAGGACAAATGCATAGGCCTACTACTATGGTCTCTACTCTAGCCAGGGTTATGCAAGTTCTATCTTATCTTCCTAGATACGTATGCAGAAAGGCCAACCTTTTGAAAGCCAATATCGAATCTACCTGGTGTATTTTGGTCGTTATGGATTGAGTAATTGAACCAATGAGGGCCCATTTGTACCCACATGTAATATCCCTGTAGGAGTAGGGATGAGGTCGTGTGCAGGGTGAGGCTTGTAATATCTATTTTTAATCAACTTTTACGTATTTCTACATGTTGGTGGAGAGATTAGCTTAATAAAATTAATCCGTTACATTGTAGCCTACCGCGGTATTGTACAGGTAGTGTGTCTCCCTGTCAGTGACGGTAGTGGCTGACAGCCTCATGAATATATCAAGAGTATCAGAATGTCATTAATATGTCACATTATCTTTGCAGGATGTTTGAATATCAAATACTCAAGTGAACTGAAATGGTAAATGTCCTTTCCATCCCAACATGCATTTCCCAGTTATGAATGCACTGGAGTAGAAAACAAAGCGACCATTTTACCGTACAAATTTATTAGCATGGTTTTTTACATAATGTATATGTAGGTGTATATTTACAAATATCATAACTATATAGGACTGATTAAATCTGGCGACAATATAGTTCTGTACAATCAAATTAATTACAAAAATAATATCACTAGCTATACAGTATGTACAGTACACTGTACAGAAACACAGATGGACAAAAATAGATCAATTAATTTTTTGTTGTTAATCAAAATTACGATATATGGTGGATTGACCTTATGTTACATATCGCACATGGACCCAGAACTGCGTTCATACATGCGCCTAGAAATGTGCTCACTCTCACATAAAGCTGCATCTGTACTTTATATGACATTTTGGTGAATGTTTCATTGATATGAAAGCAGGCATATGTGAGTATCTGAGGTCACGCCCCATCAGTAGCTACTTGCCAATAAAATTAGTACGTATAAAAACAAGGAAACAAGATCATACACTAAGCACTGTACATACAATACATGCAAAAAGAAAGCACTCGTCCTACCCATTATACAAGTCAATGAAGAGACAAACTTTTCAAATAAAACACTACAAACTCGGACACAAAATTTCTACTTTTCTAAAAGCAAAACCACTATATCCTCTGTGCTAATATTAAAAACTGGCTCATGTAACAAAATCACAGAATTAGATTATGGTGTCTTCTCTGTACGTGCAAGAAGATTTGGAAATATTCACCAGAAAGTCACAAGTTTCATACAAATAAAAAATTAGGTATTACCTAAAAATTATTAGGTACCACTGGGTCTGGCATTGTGTTTAACTCGAAACTTTACGGCAATAAGTCTTGGTACACTCCACTTGAGAATTATACCACAGTTTTCCAAGCTGAAATCCATGGTATTCTCAGCTGTGTTAATTACATACACAAACTAAATCTACACAATTATAGTATTGTTAGCATAAAAACTTTGTCACAATATAAAATATCATCGAAATCAGTGCTAGAATGCCGATTGGCCATTGATAGAATTTCGAGCAATTAATATGGGTTCCCAGTCACTCAAATATATTGGACAACGAGGAAGCAGATACCCTTGCCAAAAAGGCAAGCTACAGCACAGCAATAGGTCCAGAAGCAATTCTACCCATAGCCCAAAGTGCTTTAAAAACCAACAACAAACACCCAAACACAATACATAAAAAAGAATGGATGACAGGATCTGACTGCCGCCAGGCCCATCCGGCTATGCCTACAAAGAATGAAAGCCTTACTACAATTAACGCGAAATGACATAAGAGGGGGGCACAGGCATTCTAACAGGTCATTGTAACCTAAACTGCTGACACCTAAACCGACACCTAAACCTAATGAAGATATCAACCACACCAATTTGCCCAAAATACATGTTGGAAGATGAAACGCCCCACCACCATATTGGTTCATGTCCAGTGTACCAACGAGCAAGATATTCCACCATTCCTGCTCCGATCAAAAATGACAATGATCTCCAAAATATACCAATAACCTCAATGGTCAAATTCTTAGAGAACGGGAAGACTTTAAGAAACTCCCTATCAATACAACTGACAGCTAATGCACCCTTTACAAATAACGTCCAAAAAACAAAACACACCCTAGGCCAGTCTTGTAAAGGGCCAAATCTGGCTGATACAACGATTCTCTCTTTGCGGAGAATCGGCCTATCGTAACTTACATACATACATTACTTGGGGAAATCATTATAATTGATGACATTGTTAGTAAAACTGTTTTTGCCATCATCAAACACACTAATAGCAGAAAACGGCTTTACAAAAGTAAGAGTGACGTCACTTTTTGTGGTAAAAAGAATATGGTGACTTGAAGAAAGGATGAAATCCCTAGTAAACATTACGCGTGCCTAAAATAAAATGGGATTGCAAAATTTTCGTACGAACAAGCTTAATGTGACGACCATGTATAGGTTAACACTTGACATCATGATTTTATGATCAATGGTTGGTGGACATGCTGATTGAGCTAGTATTTTGGACTGCCCCCATTTGTATGTAGACAGTTACTGAAATAATATACAAGATAAAACAATTAGCTACATTTTATGAATATGTAAAAATGTTGTATATAAAACATACAGTATATATTATAGAAAAATTTCCATTATCAATGTATATATTATATACATTTATGTAAAAATGTCGTGTATGCGTGACATCTCCCTTAATGTTTGGGAGAATATAAATAAAGCTATGTTTAACATACATGTAGATTCTATAATAAATACTATTATATAATTTATATCAAGTGTGGGAAAAATGGCTAATTTTTTAATGATATAAAATCTTGTTTATCATTTAAAGACCTACTGTCAAAACTATAATAATAAGTATAATAAAAACTAGATTAAAATAACAGTAATTTTTGAAGACATATTGCTCTTGCCATTGCAATTGACTTTAATATGGCACTCGGCTTGAAAAGTCTCCCCCATGCTTTCTGTATATTCATTAGACTCGAGTTTAAGTTATTGAGATATTGACAAAATAATTTCACTAAAGCTAAAAATTGATATTGGGATTTTGTTTAACTGTGCTGTAATTGTTAAGACAAAGTAGGTATCAAAGTATCTCATAAAAATAACATTTAATGCATTAACGTGATGTTATGGCAGTAGCCAACAGCTGGAGAAATGAACAGAAAAAACTTATACCTCTGATGGCACTCGAACCCACGACCTCCAGATAACCAGTCTCGTGCTCTACCGAATGAGTGACAGTATGTATTAACAGTTGTATGATAAATGAATGAGTTAATACGGCAAGTTTGAAAGCTATGTAAAATTAAACATCACAAATTTTGCGGGGATAACAACTGGGAAATGCGAACGGTACACAGTCACACCGAAGATGGAGGGACGACAGAAAGCAACGAGGCAACAATTTGGGGATGTCTCGGGTAAAATATTACAACACTTAGGACTACATTCAGACCTGATTAAATCAAAACAGCTTCTTCGTTGTCAGGTTAAAAAGGGTGTGCGATTACAGAGGTCTGGCAATATTAGGGCACACGAGGGAATTGCGCTTCAAGCTGACATCACGAAAAAAAAAATAAAAGGGGCAAACAATATGCTACTAATTAAATCTGCCAAATAGGGCAAGTGGTGAGAAATGGTGGATTAAACAAGTTTTTTATTTACATAATGAGCAAAAAAATGGACCCATTGCATATATCTGCATATTCTAATGATTGGTTTAATGTCATAATTCAGCTGGGACTGACATAGAGACCGGAGCACCTCCTTAAGACCAAGTGATTGTGTATACAAATTTTATATAGGAAATGTCTATGTCGTATATCAGGCATTAGGAACTATGGCCCATTTCATTTTCAAGTGTGGCATACAGCAGTATTAACTAAACATGGAAATTGTGACCCTCAGTTTTTGGCCCTTGGTGATACAGATTCACTCTGCTAAAAATTACCTTATTATACAATATAGAACTCAGTTATATTCAATCCTACAATAATTATTTTTCATGAAAAAAAATCACGATTGAATCACCACTTCACTTCATTAAGACTAACTGAGTATAGCGGTCAGTGTATGGTCAACAACGCTTCATTATGGTCAGCAAATGTTTCATCGTGGTTCCCCCAAGCTTGCTGTACAGGATGAACTGGCTGTTGAAGGCATAAAATGAGTTAACGCAGCAGTTTGTAAACTGCTGTCAAAGATAAAAAATCTAACACACACAAAAGCTAATGTGTTTATAATATAATGCTAATTAACAAAAATCAATGGCATGTTCTCACTAGGTCATCTCACACAAAACAAAACACTTAAAAGTTAGCACCAAGCACATTTAACCATGATGAAAATTGGATAAAATCAATAGCATCATCACAAATGCAAAATTTGATTGCATTTTTAATTTTGAAGACTTCAGGATTTTAATACTACATGTACATATGTTATTTTATATGTAGTATAAATTAGTTCAGAAAATACGCTACATTGTGATTCTCTGTACGATGGATTCCTATATAAATATCCTCGTTTCTACCCGCCCGAAAATGGCGACTTGATACAATGGTAACATGCTATCACGACGTTGTATACTGCAACAATAGGTCATGTGGGTTAATGGTTCCAAATGCTGAATGTGCTGGCATAAATGCAATCATAACACTGGGTTGATGGACGAGGGGCAAATCGGACGATAGACGAGCTGCGGATCATTATCATTGTCACATACGAGAACTGGTTGAATGCTAAGGAGACGTGTTCCTTATCGTCACACTTGAGCCGGGTTGGGGTTGAGCCGGTTGAATGCTGACGGGACGTTTTGACGATACGCAAACCGCGGGTCGTCATAATCATCAATCGCCGACTTTGATCGTGTACGGAAAACATCGTCGCTATTCTCATCATTATTACCGGCACGATTTTGCGATTTAAACATGTGCGGCGTCGGTGTATATGTCCTATACTGCGTCCGTGCAGCAGGTTCCGGATAGTGGCGGTTAGCACTGGGTGGTTCGGTGAGGGTGGGGAACTGACGATTGTGCATCGCGTACAAGCGACCTGGATTCCTGTTTGAAGGGTAGGCACTGTGCTGGTGGTTGTTATAAGAATTTTGATTCGGAACTCGCTGCATCGAGGATGCGTTATCCACAAATTTGTTGACGTAATGCTCGTGATGGGCGAGCTGATTTTGGATATCCGATTGATTCATATAGTGACTTTGTCCGGTTGCGTAACCTGTGCCATTACTTGTCATTCTGCCAATAATCGGTCTGGAATGATTAAGTTTATGGTTATGCCTCGATAGTAGATACCAAGGCTAAAGGCAGTAATTCAGATATACTGTAATGTAATATAATTCTATACTCCGATCAGTCATCAATAGACAACCTGCGCTAAATATCACATGAGGGTAGTTTATTGTTAAAACACTGGCTATGCTCATTTTATAATTAACAAGCAACAAGCTACATACATATATGTATGTAATCTAACACACATATATCCTGGGAATGCAATAGCTCAGATGATAAAGCACCAGCCTATGAAGCAGAAAGTGGAGGGTTCAAATCCTGAGCAATATCAATAGGTTTTCCATTGTATCCTCGGGTGAGGTACTTAATCTCAGTTGCTCTTGAAATTTATTTGTGGCCACATGAATACATCAATATCAATAGGCACTGGGAAAGTAAATTAGTGCGATCTTGTCGGTACCTGTTATAGAGCTGCCTTCTTCAATGACTTGCTGTAAACCATCAATTGGCAGGCACGCTGTATGCGTGCTGTATATAAATGTCATACTATTCTTACAAATGTAGCTTTCAAACACTGTCGGCACAATTTTGGTAAATGATTCAATTGGTAACATTCACATAGGCTATCAAAGTACCACGTTTCAATACATTTGATCTCAATTTCAATGTTGATTCAATTGGGTGCTTTTCAATGAGGCGATAAATTCTACTAAATGCAGGAGGGTTGTAGGAATCCATCAGCCCAATCATACTAATAAGTAGATGCTCACTTGCTGGGTTGTCTGGGAGGTGGATTTGGCACCATACCCATGAGCCGTGGGTCAGGTAACGAGGGATCACGGGTGTCAGGAGGTTGAGTCCCTCTCTGAGTGGGAGGAGGCAGGTGGGGTAAGGCTCGCGAGGTCAAGCGTTGCTGCTGCTGTTGCTCCAAGTAACGCTAAATATAAACAGATGAGATGCACATTAACAGAAGATTGTTTACATCTCAGATGCTCATTAATAAATCAGAACCAATACCATTCCTAATGTGTCTATATATGGATAGGGTGAGAACATTCCGTTGTAGACAATCCGTGACCCTTTACAAAGCTAACCTGTACTGTGGAATCTATGATGTCATTGAATATAGTTGGGTTTAATGATAATGGTGGGAATCGGCGTAATGCAGACCACCAAGTCTTGCCAGACCTGCATCCATTCACAGCACTTATGCCAACAGCTACGTGGCGCACTTTTCTAAATCTGTAATAGCTGTGGATTATGTACAGTGACATGATGGGATACACAAGCCATTAGCATCACAAATTTAGCAACGTCAAAGTCAATGGCTACTGATGGGTTCAAGATGTCCAAGACACACTACCTCAGGAAAAAAATGGTTATTTGAGCTAGGGTCTTCTAGATTCAAGTCTAAAAATGTAACCCATACACTACAACCATTACAGGCTATGTACATAGTAGGCAATAATAGGGTATCATAAAAATATGATAGAAATAAAGTAATAAAAATAATAAAAATAAATATTACACATGAACGCCATCTGTAAGTACTGTTTAATATATCTTGATGTGTCAAAACATCCACCACTTTTTAGATATTACGGCAGCCGTACGTAATCGCAGGTGAGCCGCGCATTGCACCTACAACGCCGCATTGCGAACCGTAACATTAAATTCAAAATTTTCATGCTGCCAAAATAAAGTCGCTCGTTTATATATTAACGATTCATGTGTTCACCGCTCTAGGAAGACACGTGTTTTGTGTGAATATATTATAATCGAATCTGGAATGCGTCCCAGCATATGAAATGTAAAATAGCGGAAGCTCTTTTGACACTCGTTGAATACAACCAAGACATGGTTTAAGACAATAATTTTTTCCTATTCCGATGCACTCTATATCAAGAGTAATAACAACATATACCTGATTATTACATCTAATTTTTTATGTAACCTATTATTCTACCATGGCTATTAACAATTCCATGACCGAAGCGTAACTTGAACAAGCATTCACGCCTTCGCCCAAGCCTTTTTTACTTTTAGTTTTACAAATGATTACTGCGTGTTTATTGAGTAATTTTCCTCTGATTACTTATAAAAAATAATGCTGGATGCAAGGTTGAGATAATGAAAAGATTTTTTGTTTATATGACACATTTATTTTTTAAATAAAACTGTTGCATCAGAATAATTCACCAATTTGTTTTTATTGCACCATTTTTAATAATTTTGCTATTTTAGCGAGAAAAAATGACAGTAGTGCGAACCATGCTTGTGAATTAATCTGTCACCCAATCATTAGAATTGTCCACGGGTAACCCATACACACTTGACTGATACAGCAACCAAAATAAAAAAATAAAAATTCTGAGAAGTGCACGCAAGAGAAATGCCATCAAGGTGAAACACTGAGGTGGGCCAACAATGTCGAAGCCTCTGCGAATAGTATCTCATTATATGTACAATAAATATAATTCCAACTGACCTGCACTTTGTTGTCTTCCAGGCTCAGATCGAACTCTCTCAGATCATCACACTCTTCGGGGTATTGACCTTTGCGTTCCTTATGTCGCCGCTGGTGCTCCAAGCGTAAATTCTGAATCCGCTCAGATCTCGATAGTTCAGGTAAATTATTACCGACATTCGTATTAGTGTGAGCAGAGTATTGTTTTATTACGCCGGTATTTTGCTGCATTTGTAACGCATGGTTACGAGCTGTATTTTGCACCTGCTTCTGTGGTATTGATGAGAGGGCGGAACTCTGCACTGGACGATTGATTATTTGATTTGAATTATTTAACTGAGAGGATCTCATTGGTTGATTCACTGTACCATGTTTTTGGGTGGTGGAACTGGTAGAGAGATAACTAGCACTCTGGATTTGTTGGGCGGGGATATGTTGAGGTGGATACGGCAGGTAATTAGAGCTTGTTTGAGGGTTGCTCGCTGATCTATACGGTGCGTGATGTCTGTGGTTTGAGGCGAGATCAGTTGACTGTTCTTTACTGAAATTTTGATTCAATTTCAACTGTTCTGTTTGGTACCATTGTGTTAATTTTTGCTGTTTTGCAGAAGCAAATTCGCCTCGTTTGTGTTGATCAATCCGTGAAATGTGCTCGGTGGGAATATGAGACGGAATTTTTTGTTGTGAAATCGGGTCATACATTTTATTCTGTTGGTTAATTGGTGCAATGTTCTGGTTGAATTCTAGCAATGTTCGTCGCCTATGAGAATCATTGGATGAGTCATAGTCTGACGCATGGTTGTTAGGCGACATAGCTGGTTGTTCTGTAGGCTTACGCCCTTTACCAAACCTGAATAAACAAAAACGGCCTTTCTTTGCAAGTTCTAATCTGCACAAACCATATTTCCATGTATTGCAATACAAGAAACGAGCCAGATTTCCATGCTTCAATATTGAGATAGATTTTATTTGAAGAAGTGTCAATTTCATTAGTGTGTAAGGAAGCTATCGATATGAGTGTGGCTAACATTCCGTATCAATAACGAAATAGCAATAAAAGCTTTCCTTTTCATATCACTGATTTTTAGAATGACAACAAGAGGCCCAAGAGGCCTCAAGACGCTCACCTGAAAAAAAGAAAGAAAAAAGAGGGGGAAAAAGAGAAAAAGAGAGAAAAAAGAGGGGAAAAAGAGAGAAAAAAGAGAGAAAAACGAGAGGAAAAGAGAAAGAAAAGAGAGAAAAAAGAGAGAAAAAAGAGAGAAAAAAAGAGATAAAAAAAGAGATAAAAAAAGAGATAAAAGAAGCCAAAAAGACCCGACAATACCCATTAGGATCCTGAAACAAGACAAGAGGCCAAAGAGGCCCGACAATACCCATTAGAATACTGAAAAAAGACAAGAGGCCAATGAGACCCGACAATACCTATTACGACACAAAAACAAGACAAGAGGCCAAAGAGACCCGACAATACCCATTACAATACTGAAATAGGACAAGAAGCCAAATAGACCCGACAATACCCACTAAACGTAA
>WURV02228565.1:0-10061 GCA_011762755.2 Epimenia babai | reverse complement strand
TTACTGAAATATTTTAGTAAATACTAGTATTTACTGAGCCATTCAGTAAATACCAGTATTTCCTAAAACAGTTTAGGCAATACCGGTATTTACTGATTACCAGTATTTACTGTAACATATATATATATATATATATATAAAGAAACATGTGATTCAAATTGTAGTGGCTTAAATGGTCGTATCCGCACGTAAACAATTAATTTCATTAATAAGTGATTGTTGTGTAGCTCCAGGATTTGACAAGAACGATTTTTTAAAGTTCGTTATTTTATGCCAAAAAAATATTTTTGGCCGATTTTGTTGTTCCTACATATTTCCACAATGTTTACTAGAAAAAAATCTACATTCGTAAAAATAGTGTGATGCTTTCTGTAGCTAAAATTTTTGCTAGATTTTGACAGAGACACTCCATAAGTTTGGAATCAGTGGTGAAAATCACAATATATTGGAATTACAACAAAAAAACTTCAAGGCAGATGCGTGTAATATACTTTAGTACCATAACCATTTAGAAACAGTTCCATGCTCAAAGACACGAAAAATTTGCGACAATTTGTATTTCATGTTTTCCCAAATGAAATTAAATAAAATTTATTTGATTAATGTGTACTTATAAGATGAGCTGTCAAACACACTTCACATGAAACAATAGCCTAATGGTCTAAGACTACAATGTAATTACTTAAATTATATAAAATTAACACCTCACAGTATACAGGTAATACAATCAATGATAGATAAAATCATGTACATTTACACTGAGCATGAAATAGAGACCAATTGATTGACTAACTTATTGACTAACTGAGGCTGTATATGATTAAATAAGAAACCTTGTGTTAATCGTAACCAAACTTAATCAATAAGGTGTTACCTTCACTTTTCGTATTCTTAATGCAGTCAACCATTCACAGTATAGCAATAGTGAGACCATAAATCAAAAAGGCTCAGCGAATTTGTCCTCTGTTCTGTCATCATTTTTGTAAGAAAAGGCATGCTTAAATCTTAAATTTTAACAATGAGGATTCGTTGTGAATATAACGTTTCGGTGTAATAAAAAATCATCCAATTACAATACCAATAAATTAACTATCGCAAGTATTCTGCCCTGAAATAGGTAATTATAAAAACGTGATGACAGATTTGTAGAGTCGATGTCAATTGTCAACGATGACGTACCAGAGACAGTTTTGGTGCCGTCACTGAATTCTGCTTTAGCCGAGCCCTGAGTGACATCCCATACAATGATACAGCCGGAGCTATCAGCCGAAGCCAAGCGCAGGCAATAAGGGCTGGCACTGTCATGGTGGTAATGCTCCTGGGCCCAGCGAATCTGTAAATTTATATTCACAATATGTTACTATAGTGGAATATCCCGCGAGTCTTTTGGGGGTAAATGATTTATAACAGGCCTGCTTATATTTTTCATATGAAAAAGTGGAGTATTTCGTAGCCTTGTGGGCTTAAATAAATCATGATAGGCCTGATAATATTTCTGATGTGGAAAAAGTGAAATACTCCACAGACTTGTGAGGTTAACCGTTAACCCGTACCACACTGTAAACTGTATATCACATTGCTATTACAATACAATTCTGTGACAACAGAGTGCTAAGGGTAAGTAATTTTCCACAGGCCTGATAATATTTCTCAAATATTTTTCAATGGATGCCATATGAATTATGCATGAAACAACTGGGAACATCAGAGAAATATCATGTGAGAACGTGAAGTCAATTAGGCATTTATATCCGGCACTTTAAAGCCGCTTGCGCAGCTTGGCAAATGACGGTTTGTGAGGACTCACAAGGAAGGGCAGCTCTATAACGGACGCCGGTGAGCCATTCACACATCTAACTTCACAGTGTATATTAATTTGCGTTGCCACAAAGAAATTTCACCGGTACTTTTTTGTGGCTAAGTCGACCAGAGCAAACGGGATAAAGTACCTTACCCAAAGATATAACAGAAAAACACAATGGTATCGCCCGGATTCGAACCGTCCACCTTCTGGTTCAGAGGCCAGCACTCGACCAGTGACCTATCCCATTCCCAATGATAATCATGGTAACATCATGGTGGTAGACTGGGGTTGCTTGCGCGTTCAGCGGTATCACAGACACACTACTCTTGGTCAAGACATTACGGTGCAATGTATTTATCAGACCTGTCTATACAAAATAGCATCGGGACATTACACTGGAACAAAAAGGGAGACAAAAGAGGCTGGCAATACAGAATGTGTACCAATATTGCTATATTAATACATATTGATTAATACTATACCTTTCCAACAATGGCTTTGTGGCCAGACAAAACTTGTAACACCTACAAATGCAGAAATGATTACAACCGTAACACTTACAGCTAAGTGAATTAATTATAAGATCATTAACCATGATATTGTAAGGAATACTATAGCTCTGTGAATCATTAGTACCTGTGGTGAAGCATGTGAAACTTCAAATCTACACAAACGAAGAATTTTTCCCTATGCCTCCCTCTATGTAAAAAGCAAGATTTTCATACTTGAATAATGAACAATATTTGTATTGAACTAGAGTATGGTAAATTTTATAAGGACATAGCCAATACTGTAAGTGCAACCATTAACGAGTAACACTAAAATGTAAATTTTTCCTTTAAATAACAAAATTTATATATACGTCTGTTTTTCTAACATGTATTCGCCAAGATTGGTAGCATGTCCCAACAATGCAGCATGTCCCAACAATGCAGCATGTCCCAACAATGCAGCATGTCCCAACAATGCAGCATGTCCCAACAATGCAGCAAGGTATCAACCCCGCCCTACATAAGCCATATACTCAGGAAAACAGAGTTATACACAGATAATGTGTACTTCTTTTACTAAGGCCTTTTGTGACTTTTGAATATATAACTTGAACTACTAAGCCAACGTCATAAGATGTCATAATGAACGAGTAAATTATGTGAAATAAATAATCTAATGCATTAGATCACCTACACATAACCAAAACATTATTGTAAATACACATATTAAATGAAATTTATTTCTTTAAAGTGTACTTATTAGCAGAGCTGTCGAACATTTTACATGAAACAATAGCCTAATGGTCTAAGACTATAATGATATCAAACCGAAATGATATCAAATTAACATCTAACAATATACAGGTTATACAGATTAATGTTAGTTACAATTATGTACATTTACAGTGAACGTGATATCGATAAGAATGTTGAATAATTGAAAAGAAATGCACAGAAAAAACCTACACCTCTGATGGGACATTTACAATGTTGAATAATACAGTGGAAAGTAGAATAAATATTGAAAAAATGATTACAGAAGACTGAGTATTGCACTATATAAACTGTTTAGTGCATTATTCATATGATGATGTAAAAAATGTGATGGAAAAGTACTGGGGTAGAAATTCCACATTAAAACCTAATGCACCTGTATAGACTTTGGGTCGATGACAACGACAAATGTCTGACAACCGTGAGCCAGTAGACCCTGCCATCCCCTGTAGGATATATATACTTAAACTAAATAATTTTATTAACTGTAGTCTTGCATTGTTAAAAGCAGTAATATAAATAGTAATCCTCCAATATTTTGACATTTTATTCAGTCTTTTTACTTTAAAACTAAGATCAGAATTATCCCTAACTGGATCTATATCTGTATTATCCATTTACTATTTACAATCTAGACTTGGGTATTTATCACCTTCTGGTTAACATCTATATTTCTAAATCAGTATTCACCATCTATTCTGATAATTTTGTATTTACCCACTTCTGGTTACCATCTTTACTTACCATTTGTTATTCAACATCAATTATTTACCATCTATAGTCATGGTTTAGTATTTACCAGAATAATAATGACTGTATGCCCAATAGCTAATATTGGCAGGGCGCAGATTACTATCTAATTTTCTCAATGTAATTAAGCGTTTGATTAATCCACGACGGTAGAATCGAGTTACTAACACATTATCATCAGGGCGATTCTCTAAAGACAATTAAAATTTATTCAATAGAGCGGACGCACCAGTCTGAAGACCCCTTATTCCCTGGGTTAAGCAGCCCAGTCAAGACTTTAGCTCCAAGTTTCATGACGATTTAGCCAATGTGTAAAACACAGGACATCTGTAGGTGGACCAGATTGTACATATGCATCACTGATTACATTCAAGCGATCACATTGATTCAATAATTGATTGAATCATGGATTGAATGTCACTGTTTGTCATGGGGTGTTAGGCTTGACCAAAATCTTTAGCAAATTATCGTAGGTTCTAACTCTACTTCAGTCAATCACAAAATATGTCAGTTCATATTCATTTTACAGAGTAGTCATGACAGTACGGAAAAATGAACGATACAATTTTGCTAGCAAAGCACAGTATTGACAAGAACAGCCATCAGTGACAGCTGTCGTCCCGAAACTAAGTCTGCTACATTACGAAGCAGGTCAAAACGCCCCCTTTCCAAAACGTCCCTTACCAAAAACCGCTCCCTTACCACAACGCCCATCTACCATAACGTGGCCCAGTTGATTAATGCTTGTAACAAAATCCCGGGCTAATAAATACCGGATGGCATAAGCGATGGAATTGCAAGGCTGGCCGAAGCAGCCTACAGCTATACCAACTCATACAGCTACTTTATGACGAGGTATCTCGCTTGAACATGCACATGGCTTTGGTGCGAGGCGGAACTTTGCGTCGCCACCAACGCCACCACTATCGTACAAAGCAACAGAAGATATTCAGCTTATGTCCGCAATATAATCACGGTGAAACCAGCACATGTTTCTACGAGCCATTGGCAGTGCTGCATGCTCGGCATTTTCATTTTTTTTTAAATAATTTTTCTGTGCTTTTATGCTTTAATTATCTACATATAGTATAATCATATATTGTGTATAATTCATTATGTATTTTTTGTTTTCTGTGGCTTGGTTCTAATCTTATCTTCTTTCCATATTATTAAAATGTGTTGGTTGGTGATTTTTGTTGCAATACACAAGTAACTATCACTATCCGTGTTCATTTGTATATTTAACCTACAATTCTGTAATGAAACATTTTGTTAGGGGACGTTTTAGAAGGGGACATTTTGAGTGTGAATTGTACATTTTACTCAATTCGTACCCTAATAAATTCGTACGTTATAAGACGATGTGAAATCGATTTCACCAAATAAATCAAATCTATGTTATATTCAAGTGCCATAAATATTGATATGCGCGAAATCTGGTTTCTTCGTGATAGTTTATTATACTACTGCACTTCATCATCTAATAATACAATTAAGCATTTTGTTACATTTGAACAATTTGTACAACGTCTGTACAACGTACTACCGATTGTGATTTGCAATCCGTATGAAAAGCATTTTTTCCGTTAACGCGTATTTTACTGAAAATTTGCATGTGGTAGTTTTAACATGTGTTAAAGTTATTTCTCAGTCGAATATACCCTAACACGTGTAATGTTTCGAAACTGACAGCTCGTACACTAACGAACGTGATCCACATCATTACGCCATTAATTTCTGGCTGTAGAAACTTTCAACCACATAAACGAGGTTTTTCATTAATCAAAATTAGGTACTCCGGAAAACGCTTTCTTTTATAAATCTCCAGAATACGAAAATTCACCTGAAAAGCTATAAATACGGCGGCCTAATGGCGCGATAATCACACTTTTACATTGTGTTAAAAGTAAGATCTACGACGTAGTATAGCGCAAACCATCGAGGATCATCATTACTTCATTATCATTTCATTTAAAAGTGGTAATTGTTCCATTCAAACCCATTTTTATCGCTGCTTGGCGTGCCGTATAAATTTCTAGTTGTTAATTGATAAGCTGAAGTGTTGATTCTTTACAATAATTATAGATGTTTGAGCATATTTTTCTGTTAGTAGTGAGTATATTCGCTAAAAGGAAAACTACACGAACATAAGCCGAAATTTACAAGTGAGTGTAAAACGTTTTATCTTGAATAATTATTTCAACGAATTGACACAGCGATAGTAAATGGTTTACTGTGGAGCATATCCACCATCTAGAACGCATCTGCAATCTTATCTACACGCAGCTGAACTTTGATGTTTCTGAACGAGCTTTGGCGGATTCCCGACGCAAAGAGAGATGCGAGCCTACTTTTTCCGTCCTTCCTCGGAAGCACATGACCACGCGCCGCAGTCGTCTCGCAACCTGTACTGGTCTATTACTAAGCCGAATAAAGACAGCTTACTTATGCCGCACAATCCGCACACTCTTAATCTGTGATATTTTATGAGCATGTATTACGAAATGACGATTGAACAGCGAAGTAAACGCAATATAGACCACCAAGACAACAGTGGAAGCACAGTAACGTCACAGGGAAGAAAGCTTTGCGTACTGCAATAGTTACCCCATCGAACACATGTGCGTTAAAGTGCCTCTTGCCCGAATACCCCAATATCTGGTTATTTTTGTGAACCACGGCAAAGCGTGGATGATTTGGCTCATTGTATTTTGGGAAATTGTAATTTACAGTTATTGAATATTGGGATATTAATTTTAAACTAATGGCCGTTGGATGTTCTGCACTTACCGTTCCTACAATGTAAAGAAAATCTAACGTCGTCGTTGAGTTGATGAGAAGAACTCATTTGCAGATAGTTGGTAACCGAAAACTAACATTTTTTCTCTTTTTAATTATCCGCAGAAAATAAATCGAAATGTATAATTTAAAGGTAAATAGTTATTACCTTACATAAGATTTTACACAAACCATTAGCAAAAGAATACATCATCAGGTGTGAGTGAACTGTATGTTAGGATTTGTGATGAATTGTATAGACGATAGATATTATATAAAGGTAAACATTTGCAGGTGTAGGTAGGGACATATAGATAGGAACATATAGTAATTAAGAGTTTATCTTGTTGACAAGTCGTGTGTGTGTGTGTCTTATCTTTCCCAATGATGTATAAAATCATGGCGTTACTCGTCAGACGTCACACAAGATGTGTTATCGCCCAGAAAAACAAGCCACTTGCACGATTTGTTCCTCTCAGATCCTGCATAACTCTTTTTATTTGCGTCAAAACTCTGATTAGACGCGCCAGGAAGATAAGATACACCTTTGCACAGTGGCGAGATACTAGGTCGCTATAGCACTTTTGGGGGCTGAAGTCCGCTTTATTCTAAATATGTAAGCGAGAGTCACGAAAATAACCCAACGTGTTATGATTTGCAACGTGGTATATCACTGTTTACGATTCTAGGGTACGTTCGTGATTCGAGTTTTGATATCTCTTTATATATAAACCGGACTAAACCAGATAACCTCCGCGAGAATACTATAAAAACCGCGCAACTTCTAACGGGACAAACGCCGTTTTTGTTTTTCAGACAGGAGCCCACGCAAGAGAACAGAAGTACGAGGTTGAATATCACAACGTGAGCAGTAGTCTATTTTATCTAGCGCTTGAAGTAGTTGGTAACATGGGAAAATTTCACTCCACATTCAAGACAGCTCGTAGTCATACTAGTCATAAATATGTAGTACTCATTGAGTTTAGAGCCAAAAAAGAATAACCCAAAGAACTGGACCGTAGGCCTACACATTCCTGACAATACGCACACTCACAAATCGCAGTGAATTAATGCTTATGATTACCTTACTTAGTAATTAATGATCTAAAACTATAGATTCATATGGCAAACCCTCTTTTTTTCTGGTGAATTTCCGTAACCAACGTACGTGTCATATAGATTACGGTGTTATAGTAAACATAAGATAGTTTCTTCTGTATTAAATAAAATATATAAAATGTCACAATTTCAACAGAATGACCATGGCAGGTTGGGCTAAGTTTCCGGTTGTCATCATTGTCATCACGTGGTGGTCGAAGGGAGAAGCCCTTCCGCTCAACCCGTGCCTATCAAATCCTACCAATCAACTCGTAACTTTCACAGACGCGAAAAATTGCACAAATTATTACTTGTGCAATGCTCAACATTTGGCGGCGACACTGTCATGCCGCTCTGATGAAGCCTTTGACAGGTGAGACGCCGTGTGTTATTAGGATACTTGGCCTGTTGCAGTAGTGTTTCCTGTCTTTTCGGCGATGGCATCTTCTTCCTGATTGCCTAGTCTGTTGAAGTGGCCGAAAATCCATTTTAGAATTGCGCTTTGTTGCGATACCGACAACGGGCATTTCAGTCTCACGACGAGAGAGAAAATAGAAGCCAGGCTTAGCTAGCCGACATTCACGTTCCTGACTTTATGTCAACTAACCCGGAAGTGATATATTACGGTCGCGTAATCATAGATAATAGAGAAACTACACTCGAAAAATATATAAAAACTATAACTAAAAACGATAAAACGATTATTATTACAGGCCTGTGTAATTTATAGCAATTATTATTATTTAAATTTAAGCAATGGCCAGTCGACACGCGTTTACAAACTTTTTTCGAATCGATGATATTTTGCTCACTTGTGATAAAGCTTTTGTGCTTGCTTGGTTGTGTGCATTAATGATAATATCGTTGCATGCATTCCAATATCTTATTGGAGCCAGACACACCTCATGGTAAACAAAACACACCTCATGGTAAACAAAAGTTGTGACATTTACAGTAATGCAAGAACAAAGGGAAAAACATTCTTATTTCAAGAGCATGTTGCGTGTTCATAGAGCATGTTGGTGGCCTAGTTTTTCTTCCTTATTCTATGTTGTATTTTGTTTTTCTGAGTTTAAATTCCGAACATAGCGGTACCACCAACGTGACAATGTGATATCTCTTACGATCCAAAACGGATGTAAAGCGAGAAATTTTGTCTGCGTAAAATGTCAACTGTCAATACATCTCTCGATGTTTCGCAGGTATCAGGAAATCACCAAAGATATTTGAGTATACTCCATATAATATATTGGCGATTATAGAATCTTAGAATAGCAATTATTTGTAGTGCAATACGACACTACATGCATCATTATATTCACACTGTATATAGCGTTCACCACATTCTCGAAAGTGTGTATTTTCACATTCCATGGATTTAAAAGAATGAAATCGCACACCATTAAAAGAATATATATATTTTATATATATATATATATAAACGAATTTATTATAGTTGCTTTATTCACTTCAACAGTGGGGTAGAAGCCTGTGTGCCACGTGCTTCGGCTTGGGCTATCTGCGGAGATGCCCCACCTCCCAAGAATCCATGCGCTTCCAACAAGAACAAAGTGTATATTACATCGGTCACAAACTGCACGGAATATCATATCTGTTCGAAATCCACTCACATGGCAACGGAAGCTTGCCCTACCAATCAGCACTTCAATGACCAGACCTTCACATGCGTGCCAAAAAATACGCTTCGTGACATCTGTAAGTTTTTGAAGTTATCTTATTCAAGGTGGAGCGATAAGCCGATAACTATATTACTTCGTACATATCTCTGCGTGCAATATGCTACAGACAGTAGCCCAAAATGTAAATTGAGGTAGCCTATACCAAGTGTCTCCAAAAAGTACGTAATTTTGACCGCCTATCTCACGTAATATTTCATAGCTACATTTGTATAATATGAAATTAAAACGATGAACGTAAATATGAAAAATTACAACAGATTTTTTACGATTCAGCAAATCCGCGAGTCACCTGTCGAATGCTATTAGTGCGAATCCGCCAGGTAAAACGAAGACTCGCTGTTTACGTGTTAATTTCATTTGATTACTCAGGTGTTGTGTGCACACCGCCAAGTGTGTTATGGAAAGGGTAGTTCAAACGAACGTAAATTTCTGTGCCTGAATAAATTATCTAATTTACATAAACAGTGCGCGTTGAGTTGGTCATGGTCAATTACAGGACAGGTAAAAGCTGGTACAGTGTGTTTTTGGGTTACCTCGGAATATCTGTTAATTTCTTACTGCTAATTCATGATTCTAGTTTAGTTTTGAAGATAAGCCTCAACTACCACTTTTGATGGATACATATTATGCAAATATAGCTATGGGAGTACGTAAACATGTACATAC
>WURV02228554.1:0-10061 GCA_011762755.2 Epimenia babai | reverse complement strand
AAGTCTGTATATCATGCCAGGCATATACGTGTACACAGATATCTGTAACAAGCATGATGGATGATAAATTGATTTGCTGATTTTTGCGGTGTTTTCTATATTAACGTGACCTTAATGGGGGGGTAGCCAATGTGATTCTCCGAATCGCAGGAGAGAAATGCACAAAAAAACCTCTATATTTCTTAGCGTGATGTTCAACGGAATAGCTGGAGGGAAATGTGTCTATTCCATAGACATTGGCTACCCCCCATTAACGTTGATAAAGAAATACCACAGGAATCAGCCAATCCTCAAAATTTATCCTCTGTGTCTAATGAGGAAGAGGCACAAAATTGCAGTTCTGCAGTAATAATCACTATTTTCGACTGAGTAATTTATGGTACCAATTAAGTCATAGTGGAGGTAAATTTGTGAGCGTTATGAATAGCTTTATAAATTCAATTTACATACATAAAAATGGTAGTCCATTAGCAGAGGTGGAACTACTGTATGCAATCTAGTAATGAAATCACAAAAATTGTGAAAAAAATATAGTGAAGCATGACATACACCTTTTTAGGGTAGTTATGCAGATGGGCAAATTTATAAGCAAGTATTGTGACACACACCAACATATACCCCTTCTATTGTTATAATCCCAGAATCTCTTAATATATTTCCCTGTTTCGTAATTAAGACACCATGCTGGTTCATGTAGTGTGTATATGTAATTCATTATATCGTCTAGTTCAGACAAGACTTGTATTATTTATCTACCTCATGATGCATTAATAATGTGATATATTTTTAATTCTGCACATTATGTACTCTAGCGAACGAGTTCATTAACGAGTTAGCATGGAAGTATGAAAAGACTATCAGCCATTGAGGCCTCAGTTATTGAATGGGTAGGTGTGCATTTTTTATTGAATCTTCGAGGAAGTGGTATTATCATGCTACTATGGAAACTACAAATATGATACTGTACTGTACTTCATTGTTTTAAACATGCCTTATGTCATAAAACCCCGGGAACCACACATGAAGACATCCATGTTAGTCAACTTGGTCTACATAATGTAATGCAATCACTTATAGAGCGTAAAAGTTCTTTTCACATACGCTTTCTAATGATAATGATGTGCATTAGACACTTAAAGTAAGCATTCTAGATACGGTTATAAAAAATAAAAATATCTCTAATTATGATTTCAAAGCAGTCAAAGAAGAACTCGAAGTGTGGCAATCTCATACACAAAGTCACAGAATGATTTGATTGTCCATCTGATGTTACTCTCCTTGGCAATCAAATTATTTGACCATTTTACTATTGACCTTGACATGAGCTACCTGATTTTGACTTGGGTTATTGAATCAGAATGTAACGGACCGATGTAAATGACTGCAACGCTCACTCCCAATTTTACCCCGATTGATCTCAGGTGCCATTATCTGGTCCCAACTTGTCCATACATCGTACAAACCCAGTGAAATTACTTTCACATAAACATAATCTGAAAAGAACACTTGTACCGTAATAAATCTCCAATATATGAATTTTGTTCTGTTAAGTCTTTTACTGTTGAAAAGACCTGATGTGACATTAACCCCTAGCACGCTGCCCGCCTCATTATGTAATACACTGCTGAAAGCTGGCCATTTTTGTATTTTTTTAGTAGGTTATAGTACCCATCTGTGGGTATAATTTACTATTGTAGATATAGTATTATAACTTACACATGTATCGTTCAGAAAGACTTGTTGTATACAACTGAGCAAATTTTAATATGTTACTCTAACTGTCATATGTAGGCTACTTTACAGAAGTATTCCCAGGTGAGCTTTTATCTCCGCAACGCTTACATCAACCGACGATCGGGCTCTGGAATTTGGCTTGAGAGTGCCTTTTGGGTGTTTTGTGAAAAACTGAGCGGCATATTTGTTCATTTCAGTCACTAATATATCCATAGAATCGTCGTCAACAATCCTACTAAACACAGTATACTCATTGTCACTATCATTGATCACGAAAGTCAGGCCTACGTTTTCTGTAAAAAGTTTCAGGCACGGGTAATGATACGAGCCACTGAGATCGCCACGGCTGACTAATTCATCGTCCGAGTCATCACTGCTATTGTACCTAACATCAGCTTCGGTAAATCCTTCAAATAACTCATCATCTGAGTGAGAATCTTGAAAAATTTCAAATAATTTAGCCGTTGGAAACGAAAAAGATGCGCTTGATGCCATTTTGGATTTCAGTTTTCATCATGATTTGCGTTAAAAATGTTTTTCAAACGCTATTTTCTAAATTATTTATCATAAAATTGTGTTTCAACGAACAAAAAATCACTACGGAAAAACCCATTTAATGTACTAAAAAAATACGAAAGGGAATCCCCAGGTATTTTCCCGATATTGACCCGGCTTGTGACCTCGTTGAATTGTCGACATTTCTCGACAGCCAGAGTGGAAAGGAGGTAATGTGAATGTCGAGATTTCTCGACAGCCGCGTGCTAGGGGTTAAAGACCTGATGTGACATTTAAGACGTTACATGACATGAACTTACCGATATAAATTAGATAAACTAAATTTGTTTAATCAATAACTGTTGTTAAATCAAATGTTTCGAAATATTTAACAAAATTGTAATAATAATAAAAAATTCTTGCTATTAAAGAAAAAACTGCGAGCATACGTTATTCAATTTGACTAAACAGCTTACTTGGATCCGTTTCTCACTGATAGCATCTGTGCGTGTCTGATTTGACCTTACTTTTTATATAAAAATATGACTTAAAGGTATAAAAAATATCAAAAAGCAATTTGTTGTTCATTGCACGATAGCTTCTGCATTCGAGTATATATATGTATACTATTTTGTGTGTTTTTGAACAGTTATGTTAATTATACATTTGTATTCATATTTCTGTGTTAACTTGAATATGTTGGTTAACTCGAATGTTATTTTGAATATTTTAGTTTTTGTATATTGCCTGCATGTATATATGTTATATGTTAAGTTTTTTAGACACCTTTGCGACTAAATTTTCGAAGATAATGACGAGAAGGTATGGGGAAGCTACAAATTAATATGTAACCTGCCCTTCTGAGGTTAAGTACCTGTGTTTACCTGTGTATTAGACTCGTAACTGGTTGGAAGGTGCCTGCCAGTTGGATTTTCTGTGATGATCATTGGTAAATCATTTTCCCCAGATTGCTGTGATGAACCCACTTCTAAAATGGGTAAACGCTCATCTTTCACAGTTTACATACGAGGGTGAAAGGTATTGTATATGTGCTGAATAGCTGCCATAAACATTCATTGTAAACTGCATCTGAGATGTTGTACATTTTGTGTTTTATAATACGAGGTCCACAAATTTAGTTATTTATCGCGATCTAGGGCATCGCCCCCAAAACTTTACCAGAGCGAGTTCGGAGTGTTTTAAGATTTGTGGCAACATGCTCTATGTCTACAGTACATATTTTTATTAATCATGGTACACATTAATACGCTCAAGACAATGGCTTCTCCCGCATTTAAAATGTCTTTGCTTTACTCTGTGAACTATAATAAATTATTTTCTGATGTATAAGTCAGAAGCCAACTTTAAATGTGCCATTTAAAAATCATACTTTTAAAACTGTATAAGTTGTATGCATGATCTGAAGCCTGTAAATATGAATACAGTACTTTATGTTGTATTTGTGTACCATCATTTGATTAATCTCAAATTTCAGGAATGTATCTTGTATGGTTTTTGTTCGTTGTTAACTTTTGTTTAGACTTTCATTTACCTGTTCCAGTTTTGAGAACATTTTTTATCAAGTTTATTGCATTAATAAAAATGTTTTATTCAATTTTGTGCTGAGAATTCTCTCTCATGATTCACTTACGTAATAAATCTATTGACATTCCATCTGCAGGAAATCTAATGAGTATAAATTATTTATCAATGAAACAAGTAGGTAAGAGGAAAGCCTGGACAGCAGGCTGCCAGCTTATGAACTAGGTAAAGTTTAAATTCTGAAGCAACTTCTGATTGCTCTTCCCAACTTAGCCGGAGGTAACCTGTAAAAGTGTTGAATTTGTTAAATGTCTGGGAATGACCATAGAGATACTTGCGGATGTTCTCTGTAAACCTTAATTAGGCAGGTTGTGCAAGTCCATCGGTAATGTTGTCACTGTACACGACTGGAGAGAAATGCACAGAAAAATGCAAACCGCAGGTGAAACACGATCAGTCTACCCTCAAGTAACGAGTCTGGTGCTCTACCAACAGGAGCAATAGACCACATGTCTGGATGTCATGGGTTTGTGTCCTACCAGAAGTAAGGTCTTTGCAGTGTTTCTCTTCAACAATGTCAACATGCGATTAAGCAGTACACTATTGTATTTTCAAATTACATCATATTCAAGCGGAAATGCCATTTAATGTATAAAATAGTGTACACTCAATTGGCGGGATAGCAAACTGTAACCAAGCTGAGAAACAGATTATTCAATTATTTGAAGATCATTGGTTTCTGATACATGTTGTAGAAACCAGCTATCCCAACTAATACACGTAGAAACTAGTTATCCCAGCTAATACATGTAGAATACAGCTATCCCAGCTAATACATGTTGTAGAAACCAGTTATTCCAGGAAATACATGCTATAGAAACCAGTTATCCCAACTAATACATGTAGAATACAGCTATCCCAGCTAATACATGTAGAATACAGCTATCCCAGCTAATACATGTAGAATACAGCTATCCCAGCTAATACATGTAGAAACCAGCTATCCCAGCTAATACATGTAGAAACCAGTTAACCCAGCTAATACATGTAGAAACCAGCTATCCCAGCTAATACATGTAGAAAGCAGCTATCCCAGCTAATACATGTAGAAACCAGCTATCCCAGCTAATACATGTAGAAACCAGCTATCCCAGCTAATACATGTTGTAGAAACCAGTTAACCTATCTAATACTAATAGAAAGCAGCTATCCCAGCTAATAAATGTAGAAACCGGTTAACCCAGCAAATACATGTAGAAACCAACTATCCCAGCTAATACATGTAGAAACCAGTTAACCCAGCTAATATACGTAGAAACCAGCTATCCCAGCTAATACATGTAGAATACAGCTATCCCAGCTAATACATGTAGAAACCAGTTAACCCAGCTAATAGTTATCCCAGCTAATACACTCTGTAGACAGAGCATTATTTCAATGATTACGGACATATTTAGTCCGTAGGTTTATGCGGATGAACATTTTTATTGGTGATAATTCACCAACAGGTACCTGAAGAATGATTGTTTTACGAAAAAAGGGAAAAGGCAAATGCAAGGTTTTATTGCTACTTTATTAGTAGTAGTAAATCTTAGTCGCACGATACTGCCTCTATACAACCGCATTAAATTTACAACGGCTTCCATAAATATCTCTCAATAGTCGAGCACGAAAATCTTATTTCAATAAAGTAAAAACTCTCGCTTGGTTTGTGCAGATTTGAATTCTGTACTTTCTGAATCAAAAGCCACGCTTTCAACAACTGCACCGCTGGTGCATATAATCTCGACAATTTACGCACCCACGATCTTCATTAATACGTTATTGGAGTATTACGTATATCGTCTGCTCTGGAATTATACTTCATCGCGCTCGACGCTCGTGCATAAAATTCTAATGATTAATCGCCACAATAAATATTCGTCATAGGATATCAGCGAGCTGGTATTTGTGATATGTATATGGTTATGTACAGTACTCTATTTTGCTGGTAAAGACTAAATTCACAATGACAAATTCAAGACTAGAGGAGATGAGTTACGTGATCTTGTTTACCGTGCATGACTGCTTACTTCAACAATGAGCATGAAATGTAAAAAGGAATAAATATCCGATACAATAGTACTATACAGGATGAATTGAGAATATAAATAGTTATATGGAGTACTAACCACTTAATACTATACTACCTTGACTGTGGATATTTAAATCACCATGTAAGATTTTAGTGTATTGCTAAAAATATACAGGATACCCAAATGATTAATCCAACCAATTATACAGTGATATTGCTACAACTGCCTAGGGAACGTTAGCATTAGACTGATTACAAAATCGTATAGGGCACTTCTCCCTTTGTTAGTATGTTAGTACACTAACTAACCATTTACAAAGCTACACATGTACGCTGTGGTTGAAGCAACAGATGAATTACCATCGTGTATTGTGGTGAGGATAACACCACAGTGAAAGTCACGTGGTCGGGGCAGACAGGTGCCCATTGTTCATTTCAACCACTGGTTCAAAACAGGAGAAAACTGAACAGAAAACCTTAACCTCTGGAGGGATTCGAACCCTCAACCTCCGCGGGTAACATATCTAGTGCTCTACCAACTGAGCTACAAGGGCAGACTTGCGCATTTCTCTCGTTATCTGGCTCCGAAGACAGCCTAGTGATGTCTCACTCGGCTGAATCTGTGATATCGACGAATATTTAGAGATGGACTTTGCTTTTCAAACAATTCAGAGAGCATCTAAGATAGTATCTATGGGAGGAGGCTGTAAAGCCCACCATGGCCTTTTACCTGAAAAAAGCCACAGGTACTAACTATACTGGCTACACTGGATAGAAGTTATCTAGATTGTATTCTAATGATTCAACCCCTGCCCCTGCCGAGCAAACTTTACTTTTCCACCATTATCACTATGACAGTGATACGACTTACAACTTTACTCCTGGTTTGATAGTGTTACACCATTACACCAGCTTATCAACAAGATGGATGCCCTGTGGTAATATTTCTGGTCACCCCACGCCCATAAATAATAGCTACACATTCAATTGTAAATTATGCATTCATGTATGATAAAAATTTAGCACATTACCTGAAATAGCCTTAACAGATGGACTACAATAGTGAAGAAATAAAAGATAACGAAATTAGTATATCGAACGATATTAACAGAAATGGAATATATAAATTTCCGTGTCCCTTATTAGTGGTCCATTTTAACTTCTGTGTATACCAACACGAAATTGGACAGGTATGTGTAAACAGGTGACGTTCACAATCCTCGGAATGACTAATTGAATTGTGCCTGGCTTCTGAGGTTAAGCGGGCAGGTGATATGTTATGATGTCGGGTAATGTGAGCAGATGAGGCTATAAAATGCCCTAATTTAATACCCTTGTTCAAAATCAATGATGTTTAAATCAATTACAGGTGTAGCGAGGCATCAAAAACATTGTCACTCCAATCTGTTACCATAATAAAATATATAAACCTATGCTAGTCGAATTTTGAGTGGTTTTTTGGGGCTATCAAACAATCTAACCATGCATTTTTGGTTGGACAAAAATTGCAGCCATAGTTGATGGATGTCAAAATATAAAAGCAACTTATCTAATTTTATGATCGCCAGTTTCATTTACCTTAAAATTATAAACAATAACTGAAACAAGCTTCTAACTTATTTAGTTGTTAGGTTAGCCCACACTCAAGTTGCACCGGTACTGTATTAAATATGCTTCAAGCAATTTTTTTAAATTCCCACGCTCAACATTTATTTATTCACGCACTTTTTAAGTGACAAGTAGACGACATCTATTAATTTTTAATGATTTTTACGAAAAGATAAATCTTTCTACGCCACATAAACGGTGAAAGTACACAGACAATACTACGTAACAAAAACACAGTAACATACAGTTAAATACAACGCTATGATTAAATATTACAGACTCGACACTCGATGTACTTTTGTTTCGCAACTGTCGAGCAGAACTGAACTGGCGAGCTCTAGATTCCATCCTAACATCTCGAGCAGTTTTCGGCAATGTTCTCGTGGCGCGATCCCGAGTCGAAAAAGTTGCTCGACCTTGAGATATCGTATGGCCTGATCGACATCCCAGTGAGCGTGACACAACGCCGCGTGACATTCCTCGTCCGTCACACCGAGCACGTGATTCTCGACGTAGCGTATTTGGTCTCTCGGCGATGTCAACGGACTCTCGGCCGAACGACTCAAATCGACGCGATATTCGCTCAGATCGTTCCGCCTCGGTAATTCCTGAGATCGAGGTCGCGTAATTCGAGAGGCTGCATCCGCCACCGGTCGTAGTCCGGTCATTTCGGCCCAGGACGCGTGTTCGGGTGTCGATGTTTGACTCGTGTTCGTGGTGGCTGACTGGATGTTTTTGTAGTCTGCCATCTGAGACTGATCGATGCCGTCCACGGAGAATGGCTTTACTTCGGCCATGTTTACCGGGCCTCGCGTCTCTTTCGATGCCGACTTTTTCTGAGGCAGCAGGAAATAGTGCGTGTGACTGAGCTGCTTACCTCCCCTCATGACAGGGTGGATTCTCGGGCGAGCCGCATCTCTCGACTTGCCCATGTTCTTTTGCGCGACAACAGGTTTTGGGTGATGAGTCGGTGTATTTGTATTAGTTGAGTCTTCCGTTGTCTCCTGACCATAATCGCGTGGAGGTATTGGGGGAGGCGCTTCTCCCGATTGGTCCACATCCGAATCAGAATCGAATGAATTCCATTCATCGCTAAATTCCGAGGCGACATTTTCGGTTCTTCCTGCAGCTTGGTTACTGTCAACAATAACTGTGTTTGGATATATGTGACGTGTCGGTGTGGCCACCTTGACCTTTCTCTCATCTGGTACGTCATCGTACAGCCGCATGTCCGTGTCTCCCTTACCGGATTCCTCGACAGGCACCTCATCGTAGAGAGAAGTTCTCGTTAAGTTCTCGACAATGTCTTTCTCCGTTTTCTTTTGACTAAATGATTTTGGTGCGTGTTCATCCGGGACCGAATCGTACATGTAAGTCGTTACAATATCATTTTCGGTCGTACTGCAATTCTGAGATCCGAAACCAGGAACCGACGTGTAGCGACTGAGAGCATCATTTAACCAATCAAATGCTTTCGTAGCACTATCGTGATTTGCTTGAGAAACTGCGTTGGACTTTGCGAGAGTGTCAAACAACTTACTCGAATTTTTGTTCGCGTTCGTTGACAGGGGTTTAATTTTTGGTGAGACTGTCGATGATCCCGTGACTGGGGTAGGGCAGAACTTGTCACTTTCGGTCACCGTTACGTTGTGATAAATTGCACTGGCCACAGTCTCACAATTTGTCGTTACTGTACTCTCTAATGACACATGATTAACGTTCGATGTCGAGTTACAATTATCAGACGATAAATTAGACTGTTGCGTAATGGATGCGGGTAATTTCTCCGGCGCGGGTGGTCGCTTCGCTTGATCTACTTTAAGAATAGTCGGCATACTGGAATAGGCCGGTGTGTTACGCAGGATTAAGTACTTCGCATCGACTTCGAAGGGGTCTGTTTTATCCGTGGTATCGCCGAGTAATGGTCGGGCAAGGTCGACGTTTGCATACATGGCGCTGTTATCACTCATGAGCGTATCGAACAAAGATATCGTGGATTCTGTCGTCTGCTGTTTAGGTGATGATGCGTTCAGCACGATGTCATCCGAGAGATCGATTAGAGGAGTTTCACCAAATGACCGTCGACGCACGCGAGTCACGTCGTGCGATTCGTGGATGTGGGACCGGTCGTGGTTGCGACGATGTGCTCCGGGGCTCGCCGTGAGCTGCTGGTGCTCCAGAGACGATGTGGAGCGCTGCGTCGAATCTTTCGTCCTTCGTATTACCGGCTGTGAGTTTTCCGATTCGTTCTGGAATTTGGAGTAATTGAAGGCACGGACTCCGGCGTTCGCGTGCACAAATGACCCTGTTGAGAGTGGGGAAAATACAATCAAACAAAAGTGTGTAGCATACATATAGTGCTTTTTAAAACTCCACATGAAAAAATGATCAACTGAGTAAATAAGCAGGTAATACCAAGCCTTTCACAATGGCCAGTCAAATGTTTCGATGCGAGGGCTTTTTTCTGATGTGTGTGTTTCAGATGCTTGAGTGGGGGCAGCTGGCGTAGTGGTTAGAGCGCTTGACTTTGTATCCAGGGGTCCCTGGTTCAAATCCCGCTCTAACCAGTATACTAACTGTGGCGTTTTTCGGGCTGAAAGCGCCTTAA
>WURV02228543.1:0-10062 GCA_011762755.2 Epimenia babai | reverse complement strand
TTATAGAACTAAATGGTATTGAATGTTTTTCAGAGAAGTTAGGCATTTACAGGGGACTTGAAGAGAAAAACTCGTAATACATCGTATAGTGGACTAGAATCATCTTCGCATCATTCTATTGGACCTTAATCTGAAGAACATGCAGGCCAACCAATCAATCCGCTCGATTCCGTAATCGTCGTGGTAACTAAGGACTATAGGGATATGTATGAACAGACACAAGCGGAAAGATGTCTATATATGTAGGGCGTAGAATATTGGTAAAATATTTAGGATTCAATAATTAGGATTTTGATACTGTGCCCCTGTATCCAGCTTTTTATAGTGGCTTTGTTGTTATTTTGTTATTTTAATCGTTGAAATAGGTCATATAAGGGGTTGTGTGAAATCTATGGTATTATCTATTATAAATTTTACTTTGAATATATAGCTATAATGCGCAGATTGTTGTTTTGTAGTTCTCGATATATTATAGTATTGATAAATTAAACGCTGTAACTTGTCGCGTTTTGCGCAAACTGTAATTTTATGACTCGTCGTACTATCAGGATATAGACCGAAAATAATCGGCTAAAATATGCATTTTATAGAATAGAAAATAACTACCATAATAACCCACAATAACCTAAAAATGTCCAAAACGGACTACATCGTGTTTCGCGTGCATACCCTTCGTAGGTACCAATAAGCTAGGGGTAACCTGTCTAGGTCAGTATTGGTCCGTCACGAAGCTAACCTGCGGTGGACGTGACAAACGTCATGAATCGCCTCAGTTATAATTATAAGATGTGGGATACACGCGGTAGTCAAACCGTAGTGTACGGAGACAGTTTAGAGACTTGGTTCCTGCATGACGGGGGTGTCGAAGTCCCACAGACGACCGACGTACGTCGCGATACTACGACCGGGGATGATTGTTAACGATAACATGACCACATAGCGGAGAAATTAGCGTGTTAGAGACTACCCAGAGAGCATCGTAAATGCAACCACGTAGGATCGGAGGGAGAAAACCCTGCATGGGCGACCTCAGTATGGGCTACCTCAACACGGGCTACCTCAGTACAGTCTACCTCAGGACAGTCTACCTCAGGATAGGCTACCTCAACACTGGCTACCTCAGTACGGGCTACCTCAAACCCGATGGGCTGATGGAATTGCATGGGCTACCGTAAACCCCGATGGGCTGACGGGGTCGTACGGGCTACCTCAAACCCCAATGGGCTGATGGGATTTATGGTGCTTTTAGCCCAAGAAACACCATAGGTAGTATACTAGCCAGAGCAGGCATCAAACTAGGGTCTTGTAGATTATTCTAGATTTACTTCGGATGACTCTATGCAAACTCATTATATACTCAACCAAATTAATACAATGATAACAAAGAAATGGCATCGCATTCAGAAAAACATGTTAAAAATACTATTGGCTTTATGGTACCGCATGATGGCACAATACCGTCTTTCTTGCTACAATGATATAGTTATGACAAAGATCAAGTAAATATTGTAATCTTTCATATTTTTCGTACATTATATCAACAAAGTCCTCGTAGTCAAGCGAAACAGTTGAGTAGTATGTTCCAGTAGATCCCTTGTTAAATGATCTCAAAGAATAAAAAGTAAAAATTTAGCAACGTGCTGAATTTCGTGATTTTTGCAATATTTAACATTCACTGAAATGAAAAAAATTGCAAAATCAATGTACCCGATAAATTCGATATTTCGTAAAATGAATTAAGCAAATAATGGACTTAAACGAGTTTAATGAGTTCATAAAATATAAAATAGATGAAATTTTCTACTTTTATAGCAATTACCCAAAAATTTACTTGGAACATATGATTACTATATTAACCTGAATATATAATGACCCAGGATATCAAATGACTCTCCCCCCCCCCCCCCCCCGTAGAGATTTACAAATATATGCCTTGAGGAAGGAATTATCTGGTACTTTTTTCGACTCAACAAAATGAAAAACCTTTTCATGAATTTTTCACGAAACCTTTTTATTGTAGTTTTTATTTTTCCATATACGCGCATATCTCAGTAAAACGTAGATGGAATACGTAATACGCGATGCTCACACACAGCGCATTTGTTGTTGCCGGGTTGGATAATTGCTAACAAACGACCAGTGATATGAATGCATGATCTTTCGGAACAACTAAAACTGCGAAGGTATCACGAGGCGTAATAAAGTACTGGATGTACTGCATTTATTAACCTAATGCAACAATTGAATGAAAAACAACACTGGTTATATGAATGTTATTACTTATCGTCAAATGTATAAAACCACACTTGCATATGGTATAGATCTTGTAGGAGATAGCAATGGAGGTCAAAATATGTCAAGTGAAATCTTACTACATTGGATGACACGTAAAAATAATAGATTAACTGATAAGGTGACATTTTCAAGGTCCTTATAGGAAATATCTTTGTAATATACATAATATATTACCGTGAAACTGAATTGGCTTAGTCAACCGTTGTAACGATTAAGCGACTGATATCTGCAGTTGTATGTATGCCTAAATCATGAGTTGAGCCAAGAATAGGTTCCTTACATTAACTAGCCCAATTGTTAATGCTTCATCAATGTGAGATATGTCTATTACTATACATCAATATTTGTGTTGTTAGTGGGGCGTGTTGCTGTTAAAAGTGTTATTAATTAGCGTGATACTACATCATTACGACATCAACAGTTACTGAGAAATGCTTCCAATTGAGCACTTCCATATGTTTAGTAAGAAAGCCAACAGTCATATAGTAAAAATGAAATACTCACATAATATATGCACTGCGATAAGACGAATACCCTCGGACAACGAATCGGACGTTGCCCAGCCAGAATAATGTCAGTATCCTAGCTTGGGAAAGCCAGTGCTTCCTAACAGCATCTGACAGATGTGACGACTGAATAACACACGAACTTTCACTTTCTATACCTTATTATGTCCCCTAACAATTATTATACTAACTGGATCATCTCCCGTGTTGACTAAAAATAAATATATGTAGAAGAGTTACTCTCCCTTAAATATGGCGACTTACATTGTTGACACCGAGTTTGACATTATGGTGATTTTCTGATCGGTTATGAAACTATGAATTTTAATTATTCTGATCAAGATGCTCTCGCTGATGAGTTTCATTCTGGAGAATTAGCTCACCACTTGGACCATGGCTACATGCCACCGAATGGCCACTATGTTGACCCCCACGGTCACATGGGAGCTATTTATCAGTCGGACCAGAGCCACCCCGGTCATGATCATCATGCACCTCTGCCACCGGAATACATGCATTTGCGATCTATTATGGTGGATGGTGGTGACCGTTTTAGTGTGTCAGCACTTGCATTTGATACTGAAGAACTGTTGTGGATGGGAAATTTTGGTGTGAGTATTTGTTTACTCTTACAATACGGGAGATAAATTACCGTACGTAACTTATGGGGGAGGTAATTTACGTACTATTATACGTAATTAATATAGTAATTATTTCACGAACGACAAATTTTATCATAGAAACGAACTTATTTATTTGTACTTTACATTATTTCATCTCGAATTGGTCTTTGTTCATAAACAATTAAGATAATCCAGTAATATATACTAAATAATAATTATTGTATATACAAATTTCTCAGGATGCTAAGTCGCAAGGTGACCATCTCAATCACATTGCTACTGTGTGCGCTCATCATTCTACGGCACTGGTTCAATTTTTAGCTGCCGTGGGTGCTGTGGCAATCGTCAAGTTTCTATCACTTGACACGACTGAGCCATACTGTTGTGGTTTTGTGATTCCAAGGAATTGACCTGTTTTTGCGCGCGTTATGTGCAAGATTCCCCCATCTGTAGCAAGTACAGCTCACTCAGTGCCGGATTACCCAAGTCTATTAATGACTTCCTCAACTCTGGAGAGAAATGCACAGGAAAAAACCTATACCCCTGAGGTATAGGTTTTTTCCTGCGCATTTCTCTCCAACTATTTATGTAACCACATTGGCCATCCTAATTACCATCGTCCTCAACTTTGTATCCCGCATTCTTACCATTTCGTACAATTTTATAATCAAGTTGGGTAAAGACATTATTTTCCAGTTGCTGGCACGTCTTAGTATATGGTTGGCGCTCTCGGCGTTATTATTGGAGCAATGATTAGTGATGTATCATTATGTGTACATCAGTGATGTATACATTGTATCGAATAAAACATTTTGAATTGAATAAAACGCTTTGAATTGAATTGATTATGCTTTAATCATTATAGGCACCAATAGGATTTTGCAAATTCAGCATAACCTTTGCACAAAAATATATCAATTGTCAAATCACACAAGATTGCTAAAACATCGAGTCATCACTGGGGCCGGTCTCTGGATTGGGGCGCAATATTTTGATCAACAACGATCACTGATGGTAGTAAGGGTAATATGAGATTCCCAATGATGACTGAGACAGTTGTTTGATTAACGGTCCAATGACTCGTGTGACAATACTCGGTAATCTGTTAAATAAACATTTCATTATTCTACCAGAATCAACGTAAGAAAACAAACTGCATGGTAATTTACACAATTATGCAGAATATACATCAAAGCTTTGTAACAAATATGATAATGCATATTAAGGTACATACGGATATTACCTCCCCCTGTACACTAGCTACAGTATTTACCCCCGTATAGTACATAGGACCACCATCACAAAATAATCCTAATTATGGTTACTGGTATATCTATCAAGCATGGGTAATTATCACATAATTTTTATAAAGGTAGTATTTCTCCAAATATGATAATGAAGCTTATTTGTTATTTCATATAGGTGTATAAGTTAAGTGTATATGAAAGGATGATGCCGTATAAATTCTCTATATATCTTCTTAATGTGATCTACGTATATGGCTATATACACTTATTCGACTATGCACACGATTATAAGGTACTTTGACAAGAAATTTTGGAAATTTTAACGAGGTAGGTCGCGAATGTAAGATCTAAGGCCATAATACATAAAAAGCTGATTAATAATAACGATGGCCAGGGGTACTCATGAAAGAAACCGGGTCTGCAACTACCCTTACTCCTCACCCAGCTTCTGAAAGACCTCGTCTTACCCTTAATTATTTATTTATCGTTGTCTGTCCTCTCAGGGTCACATAACGTCTTACTACACGAGTCATCTGGACAAGTACACATCATTCCAAATTCACCAGACGGATGACATCCGGCAGCTCTACCCGGTGTCGCAGAGGGGAGTGCTCTCCCTTACGCGTAACCAACTTCGGTTTTCCATCCGACGGGGACTCACAATCTTTGATTATACGTGAGATTTTATTATCTAAATATGGGAGGTATTCGATTTGACAAGTTTATCACGTACACATGCAAGTACGCAATGTTTATCTGCTGTTTAACCTTTTAACTTTGATTTTTTCTCTCCATTCGTATTCCATAATCATCATTGATCATAATTAGATTTCGTTCGAAAGTTTTTTTACACAGCGCAGATCGTGACTGAGTTTAATATTGGAAATTAATTATTTTGGAGGTCTAGCATATTTTGGTTTTCTCTCCTCTAATTCAGGAACATTTTCATCTGGTGAAAATTGTCTTTATTATCTTCAGACTGAAGACTGAAAACCAAATGGTATAAAACTGCACATTGCTGTGATATTTATTTTGCTTTATATATTATTAATAATGTATTATTAGTATTAATATCATAAAGCAACCTCACGTTGCTTTTTGCTGTGTTTTTTTGGCCAGGATTATTATTTATGCAAAACTCACTTCTAAATATAACTGGACTCTCCGTCATTTTTCTTTAGCAAGATTTGATGGAAGAATGCGTAGAATTGATAAAATATCCCCCCACATTTTTATTTATCGACTTCATCAATAATCGTTGTCTCATCAATCAGTACTCGGCTGTCGTCGTGATTGACAGATGCGACGAGATGGTGGACATGCAGTGTCTTTTATGGACGTCTCCGTCGTCGGTCCTCATCGGCGGCCACCAAACGACTCTCATCGAGCTCGACATCAACACAGTCCAGCCAATACGACAGGTGCAACGGAAGTCGTAAACTCCTGGCAACTATATGTGGTGTAGTGGTTAGGCATGCTGCCTTGCATGCGAGAGGTTGCGAGTTCAAACCAGCATAAACCAGGGATTTTTTTCCCCGCGCCTTTCACAGTAGTAAATGAGCAAGATTTTTGTGCTTGAATATTGAGAAAGATTTGTCGTGAAATGGTTTATTATAAAAATATCTTCGGGATGTCACAGGCCAATGTTGTACGTGCGACTGACATTTAATTATAAAGTAGCACTAAAACCTTGCCTTTACCTTTACCTATATACAACATATGTAGGAGTAATTTCGAAACTTTATTCTGAGTAGAATTATATGCTCTGTACTTAAATGCAGTAGACGGATGGATGGACGACCTATGAGACATATATTGTCCATTGTCCATTGGGGAAACCTCATCACCATCCAATTGTTACAAACAGCGAGCTTCCTAATGAAAATTCCCTTTAGATTTTTAGATTTGAAAATAAACGTAAATCTCATTGGTAAATAGTAGCCGTTATTAGGTTATTGCGTGCATTGCCTCGTAGATCCGATATTTGTATATATCGACACGTGGCAACGGAGACAAACGTCATTGACATACTTCCAAAGTCGAAGTATTGATTTTAGGTAACAATTGCCGAACCAGGCAGCGCCATTCTACGCGACTGTAAAAAGTTCATCGCATCTGGTGACACAAGCGGAAAGGTACAGCGGTGATGTTTCATGTCTCACCTCCTCAAATATGTGATGTCCAATAACAATATCACCGATATGTGATATCTGGTATATTAATAATGTGACAGCACGTAAAACTACACCCAGCATCGCAACAGCGAGACATCCGTCCAGCCCATTATCCATAGGTGATGTCTTAGATCGAACTGATTGTTCATTTTATAGCTCACCCAACTACCTCTTCGATAACTGAAAGATTAAACGAACTGATGCACAAAAAGGCGCAAATAGTGTTATGATAATTATGCATTTAGATACTAAAGATCAAATATCCGAATAAAACTAAATCATAGCGACAATTTTGGTACAAGGCCAAGTATTGCTTGGATGATGGTTATCTTATCACTTAGCCTGTTCTCATAAATTAACTTTTTCAACAAATTAACGAAGTGAATGGTTATCTTATCAGTTAGCCTATTTTAAACAAATTAACCAAGTAAATGGTTATCTTATCAGTTAGCCTATTTTAAACAAATTAACCAAGTAAATGGTTATCTTATCAGTTAGGCTGTTTTCGACAAAATGACTACTTTTCTTATCAAACACCCTATTTTCATCAACAGATAACAAAGTAAATGGTTATCTTATCATTCAGATGATTTTGATCAAATAACGAAGTAAATAATTATTCTTTGGGGTATCTTCTCACCACTCTTTTGGCTGATTTGTCACGGTATATTTGCGCACCTTTCGGTCGTCTCAGGTGACTCTGTACGACCCTCGAACTCTGAAGTCCGAACACGTTTTAGAAGCCCACAAAGAGACGCTGTCTGATTTTGACATCCAAGGCAACCTCATCGTTACCTGCGGTTTCTGCACCAGGTGTGTCCATTCAACCGCATCCATTGCTATTTGTAGTTTTACATACAGTTACCCCGCCCCCTAGCCTCTAGCTACGCTGAATTTAGGTCAGGTTTAGGTTTGTTTGATTTTTGCTTGGAGTTTTTGAATTGGAAATATATCACCCTTTTCTCCCGCGCGATTTGCCGGGCTCTCTGTGATAACGAACGTGTTTGCACGGCGTAAACCTAGAAACGAGCTCCAGTAATTCGCCGATGTGTCTATTGGTCCACCCGAGAAAATGTAGAAACGTCAAAACATCACAGCACGCGTCTGGAATTGATAATAAACAAAAATTACTATTACGTTTGTGATTAACTTCCGATAGGTCAAATGTCAGTCGAATGAGACGTTCGTAAAAGCTCAAGATTTCGCTTTTGTTGCCACTGATCCCTAACTGAAATCATAACAGAGACTGCTGGTTCGTTGGTTATCAAGTCAGAGGGACGCGTATAAGTTGAAGTCGAACATAGTTACCTCCCTTGCCCTCCCACTCTGTAAAACCGTGTCCTGCAGATCGGACCTGCAATATCTATAGGAACTGCCAAGATTGCCCTCGTTTACATGTTGACGTGATGGTGAGATGTGTATTCCATCTAAACGCACTTGTGAACTGACCACTATTGTGGCGGGATGTGACAGAATGGGCTCCCTCACCCCCGACCGTTTCCTCATGGTCTTCGACATGCGGGCTATGCGGGCCATGGCACCCATACAAACCACCATCGACCCGGCGTTTCTGCGGTTTCTCCCGGCTCCGGCGTCCTCGTACGATCACAGACTCGCGATCGTCTCCCAGGTTGGTCATACCTGTTGTACCTGATGACCTTTGTACCTGACATCTGTACTCGATGACCCTTGTACCTGACATCTGTACCCGATGACCTCTGTACCTGACGACCTCTGTACCTGGCATCTGTACCTGATGACCTTCGTACCTGGCATCTGTACCTGATGACTTTCATACCTAACATCTGTACCTGATGACCTTGGTACCTGACATCTGTATCTAATAACTGTTACCGGTGACTGTGGTAACCAACAACTGTTACTAATGACTTTGGTACCTGACCTATGTATCTCATAACTGTTACCGTTGACCTTGGTGCCTAATAGCTTTGCTTTGTTGCTGACGACTTTGATCACTGACATCTATAGAAGACCATTGTAGCTACTGTGTGTAGTAAAATCTGTAACTGACGAGTGTGTAGCTGATTGTCGTGTGACTGACAATTGGTGCTGGTGACTAACTTAGGATTTGGCACCTGACATCTTTAACTGGCAGTTGTGAAGCTGACAGTGATGTTTTTCACCGATGACTGTTGATTAATGGACATCTGCGTAACTGCCGATAGCGTACCTGATGTCCGTGTAACTGACATATGTGTAACTGACAATGGTGTAATTAACATATGTGTAACTGACATATGTGTAACTGACAATGGTGAAACTAACATGTGTAACTGACATATGTGTAACTGACATGTATCAATGACAATGGTGTAACTGATATATGTGTAACTGACGTATCAATGGTGTAACTGACAACTACCTGATATCTCTGTGACAGATCGGCCAGTTCCAAGTGATTGAGTCAACAGAAATGACGGCCAGTGCCCAGCTGATGTACCAACTGGACACGCAGGGTGGTGCCCTCATGTCCTTCGATATCTCATCATCAGCTCAGTGTCTAGCATTCGGTGACAGTACCGGTCAGTGGTCTAGCATACCATGTACATACTTATCCATATATATATATATATATATATATAGAAACTGCGTGGTACTGGCGGGCTTTAGTTGATCCTAATGCTTATATAGTTTAATTTTTAAAAGATAGTTACGTATATCGATGAAATCATGTACGGGTCATGAGCCATTTAATGATAGTCAATCGTTCACGCAGGTCATTTTGTGCAAATGAAATCTGGCCCTTCCAGAGTTAGCTGATGAAATTACATGTTAACTCTTCCATGAATTTGTCACTATTGAAATAATTCCATTGAAACATCTTACATTTGTTTGTATTGATGGAAAATTCCATTCAAACATCTTACATTTGTTTGCATTGATGGAAAATTCCATTCAAACATCTTGCATTTGTTTGTATTTATGAAAAATTCCATTCAAACATCTTACATTAATTTTGTTTGTATTGATGGAAAATTCCATTCAAACATCTTCTATTTGTTTGTATTTATGGAAAATTCCATTCAAACATCTTACATTTGTTTGTATTCATGGAAAATTCCATTCTAACATCTTCTATTTGTTTGTATTTATGGAAAATTCCATTCAAACATCTTACATTTGTTTGTATTGATGGAAAATTCCATTCAAACATCTTCTATTTGTTTGTATTTATGGAAAATTCCATTCAAACATC
>WURV02228532.1:0-10063 GCA_011762755.2 Epimenia babai | reverse complement strand
CCAACAGCAGCCGCACGTTCCATATCGGCGTTATGAGCTGCATTTTGCCATAAGTCTAGAAGGTCAGTTCGGCAACCAGCGTTATGTCCACCACGCCCATACCCCTGGTTCACCATAATGTCATAGGTAAAGGCAGTGATTCCCCCAATAATTGCACCACCAATCGCAGCGGCTGCTATGAAAGCAAGCGGCACAAATTTCCCTGTCGGGTCAGTCAGGTTGACCGGGTTATTGCGGGTGTAGATATAGGGGTTGAAGGTCTGCGAGAAGCCCGCGACACCTAATACCGGGTCTTTGCTCAGGAATGAACCCGTCACCGGATCCATGTAGCGTGCCCGCAGGTAGCTCAGTCCGGTGCTATCCGTGAAGTCTCCCGTAAAGCCGCGAGCTGTATCTTACATACAGCAATTACTATTTTTTGTAATACTCTAAAGTTGTTTTTGTAAACTGTACAGCTATTTCGTCAATTATATCTTTAGTAAATACTTGTTGCACAAAATTGACCAATATATGTACAAATTTTAATCCTTCTGTGCAATTTACCTCTGATTTTTTTTCACGATCATATGAGAAATCTGTACTAATAAATACTTCAGGAGTATATGCCACAATGTAATGCTGCACCAAATTCCCATTTGATCCCCATCTTGGCACATTCTTCTCTTGCTCGCAGTCTTTTATATCCAATAGTGAAAGATCATATAGTCTTTTCAAAAAATCCTTTTTTTCTTGGGGCGTGATAGAGCGTTCGCTAATGTAGCCTGGCAATTTATTTTTCCCCTTATCAATAATGGGGTAAAAATTTGACAAGTGTACAATATTATTCAATGGGCTAAACAAACATAAAAAGTTAGTCCGATGTTTTCTCGCGTTACTTTGTTTATCATATTGATTTACCTCAGGATAAAACCAACAGTAAAAAAGATGCGTAACATCATCAATTCCATTTCGTTTCAACAATGCCAGCATTCTCTTATGGTTATCATCACCTGCCTTTTCTAAATTAAGAATAATTCTTATTATTTGACTAGGTACAAGCATTTTCTACCACCCTTCCATTAATCTATTTATGTTTAGTCAATTATTCTGGAGAGTATGTTTTAGCCTAACAGGCGACAACTGACCTGGATTTGACCTTTATAACGTCTTTTCATATGTCTTGCTATCTCAATATTCAGTAATTCTTCGGGGGGATAACCCATAGCATTCCACAAGTAATCTTCAGCGGCTCTAAATTCACTGGTTCTTAGCTCCCTCTGGGTTCTTCGTGGAAGTGGGGAATCATTGTTACGATCAACAGAATATACACGGCGATCTGTCGTAACTGCATAAGTTCCAACATCAAATCCCAGTGCAGACTCCCAATCAGGTTCAGAAAGTCCTGTATTTGTCGGATGAGTATGCAACAGAGTACCTCCTCTGAGCTTATCAATTTGAGCATTTGATGGTGTAATAAACGAAGTATCATCTTCTACGTAAGCAAAGACAAATCCATATTGGTCAACTAAGAAAGCTCGTTCAGCATTTACTTGACCAGTACTTGGGCGAACATTCCGGTTCCAGTCATCGAGAGCATTTAACAACACTGAAAAATCGTTCACTTGTTGACCAGGAGTTAGACCGGCTGGCCACTCAGACACAGGCAAATCTCTTGTCTGATTATGCACCACCCACTCACCATCGCCCACCGCGAAGGTATGCACATCCTCCACCGTAAGGTCATACATCATGCGCGTTTCATCAACAATGGTGAGGCTCTCGACTTCACCGGGGACACCACTCAGGCTGACAATGCTATCGCCAATTGCGAGGTCTTCGACTTGGCTTAGGTTCGAGATACGTGCAAAATACCCCCATGTAGATTAATGTAAGATGAGAGAGATGTAAACTCATCGCTCGCCAGTAACATCCTTCATTTTTCTCAAAATCATAGAAGCATCATAAACACTGACAGGTGCCCGCGTAGAGCCATCTAAGATACCGATATAATCTTGTGTTGTTTTCACATCGGCATGACCCAGATTCTGGCGAATGACTTCAGGTGTGATTCCCGCTAGAAATAAATTCCGCGCATAACTACGTCGTAAATCATGCGGTGTCACAGATTGAGGCACACCATCAATGGCAATCAGATAACGATGTAAAGTACGCTGCACACTGCGTGTTGTCATTTTCTTACGGGTGATGCGTTGATGGCGCATATCACCCCTTCCATCAATCATCGCTGTGAAAACGACACCCGTCTCACGATCATTTAAGTACGCCTCAATAATTTCGCGCGCCCACAGCATATCGCCAAAAGGCACCATACGCGCTTTAGCACCTTTACCATCTCGAACACTTAAAGCAGGTACGCCACCATAACTCTGGTATAAATCTTCAATCTGTAATTGTACAAGTTCGCCTTCACGTAAACCTGTTGCTAGTAGTAGTGCAATAATAGCAACATCGCGTCGCCCTCTCAATGTCATCACATCAGGTTGCATCATGAGAGCTGCACCTTGAGCGGGTGTCAGACGGATGTGTTTGCTATCTGCTTCATCTTGAACTTGGACGACAGTCACCTTAGATCTCTCAGGATCAATCGCGCGCGACAAGCGTAATTCAATTTCATCTGCTTTGGCTTTGATCGTTGCAAAATCTTCTTCAGGAAAGTGATGTTCTAAATAAGTGATTAGCGCTTCCCGATGTTCTAGATTGTTGATGAGCATTTTATAACTGCGTCGAATATTGGATAAATGAACTTTGGCACTACTCGCTGCTAAGTTTTCTAAAAGATAATCGCGATAAGTCACTAAATCAGGCTGATACAAATTACCTTGCGTTTCATGAAGCCAGCGATTGTAACGATTGATTTGTGAAATCACGTTCTTATTATTTGAGTGTGCAGGTAAAAGACCCTGCTGGATGATGATTTGTAGGTTGAAATTTTGTGTCATTTTAAAACTCTTAAATTGTCGTGTTTACTTATTTATACGACAGATTATATAATAAAATTTCACACCAAAATAGCTCAAAAAACTTATATATTTACAGTGCCACGATAACACAAATTATAACACCAAAACTATATATTATGACTTGAGTAATTTCAGAAAGATTAGAGTATACAACTATGACAGCCATCGAACGCACAGCCTACCCTCGTCTCAAAACCAAATTAACACAGAAAGAATTAGAAGAGTCGTATCAACCCACTCAAGATGAGATATTTTGGGCAACCCATCATACCCAGTCTGATCTCGCTAAGGGACAATTACTCATTCTACTAAAGGTTGTACAACACTTAGGCTATTTTCCTAAACCAAATGAGATACCATCTATTATTATTGCCCACATATCACAAAATTTATCTCAAGCCATTGACCTTGATATGACAGCATTAGGCTCAAACACCCGTTACCGATACTACCCACTCATTCGAGAGTATTTACAAGTTAAACGCTACAATCAAGGTGGTGAAACTGTTGCAATTCAAGCCATTCAGCAAGCGGCACTCACGATGGATAATCCTGCTGATTTAATCAATGTCGCTTTAGAAGAACTTGTTCGACAACGCTTTCTTTTGCCAGCCTATAGCACGATTAACCGCTTAGTTGGTCATTTACGGCGACAAATTAATGCGTATATCTATCAGCAGATTGAACAAAAAATCACGACCTATCAGCAATATCAACTCATCGACTTATTAACGGTGCGTACAGGTGAGCTTACCAGTGACTTTAACCAGTTGAAGCAGGTCGCAGGTCCACCCAAACTAACTGAGATGCGACGCATGATTCATCGCATACACTGGCTCGACAATTTGTTAGATACCCGTCCCATTTTAGCTGAGCTATCCCCCAAACGGATTAAACGATTTGCAGCCGAAGCCCATGCTTTAGAGATTAATGAACTGAAAGACACCCAACCCTCGCGTCAACTTACGCTTCTGACCTGTTTACTTCATCAGGCACAAGTGGGTGTGCGTGACCAACTCGTTGAAATTTTTATCAAACGTATGAGCAAAATTCATCATACAGGTAAAGAAACACTTGATGGCATCCGTAAACAACAACGGGCAATGATCGAAGAGATGATTGATCGGTATGGTCAAATTGTCTATCAAACGCGTGTAAACGATGAAGACAAATCTCTTGGATACACTGTTCGCGATATTTTGACACAAGCAGGTGATATCGACCTTCTTTATGAAGATTATGAAGCAGTTGCTGCTTATCATGATAACAATTATTACCGTCTGCTCCCTCGCTCTTATCATTCTCATCGCCGAGTCTTATTTGAGATGATTAATACCTTGATTATTCAACCTACTATACAGGATAAAAGCCTCCATGTTGCCCTTTCATGGTTACGTGAGAATATTGATAACAAAGCTGAATGGATTCCAGTCTCATTTCCCCTACCTTTCATCAGTGCCAAATGGCACAAAATTATTCTTCGAGATGAGGATGGGCAACAATGGTATCATCGACAACATTTGGAAGTCTGCCTATTTTCATATCTGTCCGATGCGCTCAAGTCAGGAGATTTCTTTGTAGCTGGCTCTGAAGATTATGCAGATTATCGGGAACAACTTTTATCTTGGCAAGACTGCCTGCCCCACCTTGATGAGTATTGTGCAACAGTTGGCTTACCCAACAATGATAAAGCCTTTGTAGGCTATCTGAAAAATATGCTCCATCAAGCCGCTCAGCGAACCAATGAGCGTTTCCCAGACAACCCTAGTTTTTCCTTTGATGACGATGGGATACCAACACTAAAACGAGGTCCGTCTTATTCTTTGCCAGCTGGTTTCAAAGCATTACGCGCGGAATTGGTTCGACGAATGCCTCCCCGCTCTCTTCTAGAAATTCTAACGAACCTTGAGCATTGGCTCAATATTTCACGGCATTTCGCCCATGTCTCAGGCAGTGATGCTAAATTCCCCGACGCACAACGTCGCTATCTTGTCACGCTTTTCGCTTATGGCTCTAATCTTGGCCCTGCTCAAACAGCGAAACATCTACAATATATTAATCTCTCAATGCGCATCATTTCTTTGATTAATCGTCAGCACACCAATATAGAAAAGCTCGATGCGATTGTTAGGGATATCATTCATTATTATCAGCGCCTTGATTTACCAAATTTCTGGGGAACAAATACCGCAGCAGCAGCTGATGGTACACAATTCGATTTATATCGTAATAACCTCTTAGCTGAACGACATATCCGCTATGGTGGTTATGGTGGCATTGCCTATCATCATGTCAGTGATACTTACATCGCCCTATTCAGTCACTTCATTGCTTGTGGTGTTTGGGAAGCAGTTTATATTATTGATGGTCTATTAAAAAATGAGTCAGATATTCAACCCGATACACTTCATGCCGATACACAAGGACAAAACGAACCTGTTTTTGGTTTGTCACATTTATTAGGTATTAAGCTCATGCCTCGTATCCGCAACTGGAAAGACTTAAAATTTTATCGCTATTCTCCCAGGGCACAATATTCAAATATCGATCCTATTTTCAATGCGAACGTCAATTGGAAGCTAATCCAGACACACTGGCAGGAGTTGATGCGCGTTGTTCTTTCAATTCGGGCGGGTAAGCTCATGCCATCTACCATTTTACGAAAGTTAGGAACTTACAGTCGTCAGAACAGCTTATATCTTGCGTTTCGTGAATTGGGACGGGTCATTCGCACTGTTTTCCTTTTGAATTATCTATCTGATGAAGAATTACGGCGACAAATTCAATCCGTGACAACCAGAATTGAGGCTTACAATGGCTTTTCCAAGTGGTTAGTCATTGGCAAGCATGGCACGATTACAACCAATGATCCCATAGAGCAGGAAAAACGGATTAAATATATTGATGTACTAGCGAATGCTGTCATTATTCAAAATGCGGTGGATATGACGCGGATTTTACGAGAGTTAGCTGCTGAAGGATATACAGTAACACGAGAAACTATTTCATATCTGAGTCCCTACCTCACGGAACATATTCGTCGTTTTGGACAATATCGAATTGATATGGAACTGATACCTCCCCCTATCCAATTAGATGAACCGCTCTTGGATGCTCATTAATCTTACATTAATCTACATGGGGGTATTTTGCACGTATCTCGAATCTAAGCCAATACTCTCGGTTGCAGTGCGCCCACAGGTTGTTCCATCTCCAAAAGTTATTGTATTACTGGTAACGATTTGAATTTCAGTTGAAGAGATAACTGTGAGAGTTCTTACACTCACTTCATCGGCAGTCATACCACTGGTTGTTAGATTAGAAGCTTCTGAATTGATTATAAGAGTATTACCGGGCACTAACGCCAGTTCATCTTCACTTAATAGCAAGATATTACCTCTTTGAGAAAAGTCTACTGGAATATTTGTGATCCCTCCACTCAATATGACACCATTCGGGCAGGTGAAGCTCGGTATATCACCCGTAATTAGCCACCGGGTTAAAATAGGTGTATTGACAATCTCATCCAATTCTTCGTCCGTGAGGCTATCTATCACTTCAATAGTTTCGGGTAATAACTCAATCGGCAATGCCTGTGTGAGTATATTCTCGTAAGTTACCAGTTCGGGGATGTCGTTTGCAAGACCGTTTTCATCCAGTGGAATCTGTGCCTGCGCGCCAACAGGGATGGTTCGTGTGACACCCTGTGCAGTTACTTTTGCGCTGCCTTCCAGGAAAGTGACGGTCATCATCCCCCCCGGTACAGCCTGAACAAAAACTGTCGAGCCGAGGTCAATCTGAACTTCATTGACCAGCAAAGAGACTTCGCCCACACCAGCAGGCGTCTGCATGAGGATGCCATCATGTGGTGCTTCTGCACACCGGGGTTCAACAATCCCTGACCGGAAGAAAAATGCTTCCATCGCACCAAAATTAGCCCCTGTCTCATCAGAGAACTCAGGGTCAACAATATCCAGCACCATCAGGTCATTATCGGTAGTCACGGTTGAGATATAAATCCAACCTATGCCACGTTCTTCTGGTAGTGCAACCTGCAACCAATCACCAGCCTCATTGCGCCCTGTTGCGGTCACAATTGCCTCTCGTACCAGCCCATCAGTAATCCTGTAGCCTGTACCGGGTCCACTACGCACATTGGCGTTGCCCTGCATGGTGATTTCAATGGTGGGCGGTTGTGCCTCGCCCATATTTTCGATAGCAACCTCACCAAAGAGCAGCAAGGTTACGTTCTGTCCGGGAACAGTATCCGGCAAATTTGCCTGGATAGACATCAGTGCGACTCCCCATTCATCCGGGGTGTTCATAACACTCAGGTTGAGACGCTCGATGGCAGCGACATCCACAGTGTCTCCGGTCTGCTCAAAGCGCAGGTCGCCCATATCCTCCCGAAATTGTGTTTCTATCTGGAGATGACCGTAACATGCTTGATTTCGTCCCAGATTATTGCAGGTTTCAGCAGTGCGGCTCATTGCGGCTGCTACAATTTCGGGGCAGGTTGCTTCCTGTGCCAGCAAAGCGACACTGGAGAATAGAAATGTAAGTCCGATATAGATTATGAGTTTCATTCGCGTACTTTCTGTGTATCAACGGGTTCTATTTACTCAATCTAATTGAAACAACACATGGGAGTAGATGAATGGCTTACTCACACACATATTCCTGAATAACACGTCCATTCCATGTTCTATAGCGCCAGTTACACTCTCTGGCATTGTTGTTGCTACTACCCGTGCTCGCCCCGGTTTCACATACATATTCCTGCCTGACCTGACCATTCCATGTTCTGAGTTGCCAGTTACAACGAGAGCCAGAATTACCACCAACCTGAGCGGGTACATCACCACTCTCAATTGTGCTGTCATTCCCGGACTGGATTGCGATAGTCTCGTCACCCACAGCAGGTTTCTTCGCAATTGCTGCATAAGACCAGGGAATTGCTTCGGTACAAAGTCCATTGTAGGTTGCAAGGTATAACCCATTACTCCATACACTGAGCGGGTCTGGCGGAGGAGGGCATTCTCTGGCATTGGTCGGTATCTCAGGGATATCGGGTATCTGTGCAAAGACAAGTGATGTTGTTATCAACAATGAAAGCGTGAGTACAAATCCAGTGATGACAGAACGACAACGTTGAAAAGCCATATTAGTTCTCCTTAATTCAGTCAGATATATTCAGGGAAGGATACTTAAGAATTGAGTGCGGCAAAATCAATCTCATAGATGTTGAATGAGAAGTCTTCGTAAAAGATAGGTGAGGAGAAAAGCAATAGCACCAGTACCTGTACATTGCCGTCAATATCAGGACCAATATTCATCTGAAGTTCTCCCGTACTGGTGAGCAGATAGAGATTTGCTTTACCATCAGAACTTGAAGAGAGAAATATATTCCCGTTACTGAGAAGCCTGCGCGTTAACTCTGGAAACTCATCCGATGTGTTCAGGAGTTCGACCAACTCGATAAAGCTCGCATCCGGTGCAAGTTGCTCATCTTCAACGAACTGGTTGCCAGCCTCCGTAAAATCACTCAGTAATGAAAGGATTTCAGCGAATTCCATTGAGGTCAGTTCAACAGTGGTGTCGAAACGACTTTGTGAGATTGTAATCTCATTATTATCAACAATAGCAAATATATCGTCATCAAAGTCACAGCGAATGATTGTGGTGAGTGTGCAATCTGTTGCAAAAGCTGGCACGATAGATAGTAAAAATAGGGCTACTATGACGAGAGACCCTGGCAGGAATTGTCTCTTTCGTACTGACATTGATTCTCCCCTTTCAGCATGAGTATGTTTTTGCCTGGATAAATACAGGCAGACAAAATACCTCGAAATATCAGCATGGACCTATCATTTATATGACGGATACATGTCTACAACCGGGTATAGTTTTTATGCTATCAGGAAATGAAGCGTGATTTTTGTCAAACAGAAGACAGATTGCTGACAACCCGGACAGTTAGCTGTCCGAGTCAAGAGGTGGGGGCGGATTCGGGAGTAGTTTGTAGCCAATACCCCGTGCGTTTTGTAAAAAATAACTGCCTTCGCCTGGCGCAATCGACTCAATCTTTTCACGAATTCTGGAAATATGTTTTGCAAGCCCTGGTTGATAATTAAAGTCCACAGGATAAGCGAAAGCATCTGTTGCAATGTCCTGATGTCGAACAAGCGTATCATGATTTTCATAGAGATAAAGCATCAACGTATACTGCCCGGATGTCAGGTTTAAAGGTTGGTCATCAATGAGAAATTCACCATCTTTATACACCAGCCGATCAATAACATACTCTTCATGACTATCGAGGTAGATCATCATGGGTTGCGGTGTCGCAAAACCAATCTCATCCTGGTCTTTTAAGATACGCTTCTCATGAATACGTCTACCATTAATGAATGTGCCATTTCGCCCTTTATTTTCAAGCCAGTAGCCATCACCTGCTTTCCAGATAATGGCATGTAATCCTGAGATGCTCTTCAGGGAGTCAGGAATCTGAATCTGATTGTCAACACGGCGTCCAATATGGCAGGTTGCTTCTTTGAGATGATACAGACTGAACACAGCAGGTTGAATTTCCTCCTGTAGTGCCTGTAAACAGGGACATTCCACAGTATCTGACATAGTATTTTCTCCCCTGTAACACCCGGTTAGCTAAATGGTTGCAGTCTATGAGTTTTCACAACGTTTTTTTACATCCAGCAACAACTGCTCTACTCTGTTGACAAAAGGCGTGAGCTTTAACTCTGCCCAGATTTCCTTTGCGCTTTGAAAAGATCGGATTGCCTGCTGACACTCATTTAATGCATCATATGTTAATCCGAGATTGCCCAGTTGGATCGCCTGATTGCGCTTGACACCCTGCTCAATCGCAATATCAAGCGCTTTTTGAAAATAGATGAGTGCCTGTGGATGGTCTTCCATACGCCCATAAACCGCCCCGAGATTACCATACTGTCCACTCGCAATATAAGTATCACCAATCTCATTCGCAAGATTAGCAGAGCGTTCATGAGCAGTCTTTGCAGCCTCCAAGTTATCTACCTGCCTGTAAACCAACCCCAGATTACCATAGTTAATCGCCTCAAGTC
>WURV02228521.1:0-10063 GCA_011762755.2 Epimenia babai | reverse complement strand
AAGGAACCTTGGGGAACACCACATGGAAGCAATCTGAGAGACGATTTATGATCACCAATGACAACAGTCTGCCGTCTCTCAGAGAGACACAACCGTGGCCAGTCAAGTACATGGCCAGCGATACCATAGCGGCATTTAAGATGACGAAAAAGAATGTCGTGATCTATGGTATCGAAGGCAACTTATAGATCAAGCAGTAGCCATTGGCAACTATCGACTGATGGTAATTGGGGTAGCCATTGGCAACTATCGACTGATGGTAATGGGGGTAGCTATTGGCAACTATTGACTGATGGTAATGGTGTAGCCATTGGCAACTATCGACTGATGGTAATGGGGGTAGCCATTGGCAACTATCGACTGATAATTCCACGCGTCGTACCATCAAAGTGAAAGAAGTGATTCGTGAATGGCAGGTTGCGCCGCGTGCGAGCCGCTCGATGGGCTGTCGGCGGTGGACGCCCGGGGTTGTCTGCACCTGCGTCGCCCGCAGCACCATTTGATTGGCTGAGACTGACTCGACACGTCGGACAGGAAGTGTCTTGTTCCAGCCACGAGCGAAGGCACGAACTGTACGCAAATAAATATTATAATTTCGTTTTTGTAACCGTACACTATTACCAAATTTCACGCATTTTTAAACAGTGGCCCAATTTGGTGACCTAATTACATGTATAGACATACACCGAGATCAGCTAGTGACCTAATTACATGTATAAATGTACACCAAGATCAGCTGGTAACCTAATTACATGTATAGTCGTACAGTGAGATCAGCTGCCGACCTAATTACATGTATAGACGTACGCTGAGATCAGCTGGTGACCTAATTACATGTATAGATGCACACTGGGATCAGCTGCTGACCTAATTACATGTATAGACGTACACTTAGATAAGCTGGTGAGCTTGTCACATGTATCGAAGTATAGTGAGATCAGTTGGTGACCTGAATGTGCTATAATCACTTCTAGAATTCGACCCACTTTCCTATAAAGGCGGATTTGATTCAAGCAGTCTATCTATGAATAAACATGATTCAGGAAACACCAAGATTCAGGTGGTTTCAGTCAATATATACTCGTATAGATTGGCTTATAAATAATTTTGTACAAACACAAATTGAGAAGTTACTATTAGAAATATTGTAATAGTCACTAATAAAGTGAAATCCAGATACTATGGGCAAAACACTGTAAAAAGATATTGTATATTATATATTATAATTGTATTATAATATATTTTTCAATTCTATTATATTATATACTTTATAACATAGCATTATAAAATATAAACAATTATAATGCTTTCAAAACGATATGAGGGAAGTACTAGAAATAGGACTAGACATAGTGGCTATTGTGACACATGCATTATGTAAATTTCTAGTTGCGCAATAACCTCACACCCTTACACAATGGGTGTTTCATTATGGCATACCATTATGCTACACCATGCTTCATGCTCGGCGCACCATTACTGGCACGTCTTATTTATATGTAATTACCTGAACGCGTATGCGATATTACGTACTTGTGAAAGAGATGTGTACACGGCAATTTACGGGCCGCCTCCATCTTCTCCCAGCAAATCGCGCAGTTGTCCGAGTTCTGCTCCAGCTCCTCGGTCGTTGCCATCGGGAACCTGCGATCGTCGACGGTGGATTAACGCGATGGCCACATTTAATGAGTATTAATAGGGAAATGGAGGAAAGATGTGCCCGCGCGTGTATGTCTGCGTTTGGGTGAGAAATGTTTCATAAAAAAGGTGGATTGTGAACATATATAAGTGAATATATATGTACATATGTGCGGATATATGTAGGTTATGTAAGCGGATGAAGATTGGTGCAGGTGAAGGATATGCCAAGGAATTTTCAAGGAAGACAGAAAGGTTTGGGTGAAGCCGCCATGCCTTTAATAATAATAATAATACATTTGTTTTAGAGGTGCCCTAATAACTAGTATGTCTCTAAGGCGCCCATATACATTTCATGTGACAACTAATTATATTGTCTAACACAATAGTAAGTGCATATAGGTAAATCATAGCCTACAGTTGAATGAAATGATATGAAATAACTAATTATATTGCATAACACAATAAAAAATACATTTCAGTTAAATCATAGCCTAACACCATCGTTAAGTGAAATGGAATGGAATTCTATTTGATTTCTAGTGCCCTCCCAATACATGTCAATGAAAGACACTCCACAAATTTATGGTTACTATGACTAAAACTAATGTATTATCCTGTATTCGTAGTTACTCACCCCCATTTGCCTGGATGTTATCATAGATCTTGTCCCTCTGGTCCTCCAGCACCTCCATCAAGTAGTGCGTGATTTTCCTACATGCGCTGTTCCACACATCAAAAATCATTTAAAACGTTTCAGTTTAATCGAGAGTGATTTCTGTAATGATGAAGCAAACTGAGAGACAAGGGTCTAAATCATGACTTGGCTCTGGACAGCGTGAGATGGAGAGACATTATCGTGTAACAGTCCCACCCACGCGTGCGTAGAAAACCGACGGAGAAAACATCGACAATGATGACGATAGGTAAGGTATGTCATGGTGTGGAATGTAAAACTTAGTCCCGATGGCATTTTGAACTGTCTCGCAAAAATATCCATATCTCAGACAAATGTTGAGGGATTTAATTTTTCATAGCTTTTTTAAAGAGAAATAGCAGGCCTTTCTAATGATACCCATACCATGTATATTCGTTACATCTTCAATTCGTAGCAGGTTGTCAAAAAAGGTGCATTTTTTGTGGACACTCTGTATAGCATCCCCTGCTCTGTCTTCATCTAGTGATTAGTTCAAGTTACATCAAAATTATTAGAAATTGTTAAGTGTCGTCGACATCATCTTGTCATTATTGACCAAGGGATAATACGGAACTCTAAATAAAGCTTTATTATTATCAAATTCTCTGTATACTGTAACAATGATGAAAGCAAAATCAAAACCATATTCATTGCGTTTTGCCATAACTAAATTTCACACCTCTGTATCTTTAAATAAACCAGCTAAAATGATTGCAATATATTTGCACCTTACCCAAAAATATAACAATAAATGTAATGGACTACTTATATCACCATTTCACAAGAATTCAAAATAATGTATAATAATTAAAATAGAATAAATTGAGCAAGTATGTAAGAATATATTAATAAAAAACTGATAAGTGAAATTTTAATGTCATTTTTGATGAAAGTCTGAAAAGACAAAAAAATTTTGTCTTCTTATTTTGTGAATGTATATTTAGGATGAACTGACCTCTCTGTGTAGGTGTCAAGCTTTCCAAGGTCGTCTGAAAGACCAACCAAAACGTCGAGCGTTCCGACCTGTCACAGCCACATGGTACAAGTGTTTATATAGAAACAAAAGACGAGGCCTTAATGTGACCCAGTTATTTACTCTCAAAATTTTCCCATATTTTCCCCCTCATGAAATTTTTACACAAGCCCATGTAAATACAAGTCTTTTTCAATATTCACCCATATTTACTCGTGTTTCCACATACAAATAACACTGGAACTTGACTATGGCTGAATATATATTAAGTTAATAACCATATATTTTTTGCCATTATTTCTATAGGCAATGTTAATTACTATATCGCATGAAATTGCTTTATATTATATTTTAATTGTATGTATTGTGCTGTATATGATCTTTGATAATGTTAATAGATAAGTAGACATACTATAACATTACAGACCTGGGTTATTCACAGTGTTTACTCGGGTAGAGTGTGTTTGACAGCTATGCTAATGAGTACACTTGAATCAAATATATTTCATTTCATTTAAAAATGACCAAAACTATCGTAATAGAGCAACTAACCCAAGAATGTGGTATAGGCCAGGAATTACATATACCTTGAGATCAGGAATGATGCATACCTTGAGATCAGGAATAATACATACCTTGAGGTCAGGAATGATACATATCTTGAGGTCAGGAATGATACATACCTTGAGGTCAGGAATGATACATACCTTGAGGTCAGGAATGATACATACCTTGAGATCAGGAATAATACATACCTTGAGATCAGGAATGACACATACCTTGAGATCAGGAATGACACATACCTTGAGGCCAGGAATGACACATACCTTGAAGCTAGGAATGATGCATACCTTGAGATGAGGAATGACACATACCTTGAGGTCAGGAATATTGAACTTGTGGTTGTCAGACAAAACGTTCTGTTTAGACGTAGCGTCGTTGAGTTGCTTCCACGTCTGATCAGGTGTTTTGTCACCCGGAGCCGAGATTAACCAAAATTCGCTCATTGCTGTGTCACCTGTCACCAAGACACACATGATGCATAGAATCATTGTGAATACTGAAGTTACCTCTCTTACTCCCTTATTGGGTGATAGTCTTTCATATGTAAAGTAACAACTGACATTCACATCAGTCCTGATTAGAATGACTAATAATTAGTGGTGAGTCAAGTCTATAAAATGAGAACCAGGCCGTCGATCTTGTACTACATGGATATAGTGCTACATCCTTACTCTCACTCGCGTGTAAAGTGCGTAATTAAGGGGTTTGATTAGTGTTATTGTGTTTGATTAGGGTTGTTATGTTTCATTAATGTTGTGTTTGATTAGTGTAATTGTGCTTTTGTCCACGCCAGTGGTTAGGTACACCACCTTGGACGCGAAAGGTTGCGAGTTCGAATCAGCTAAACATGAAACTGAAACACAGTATCAAAATCGCATGTCTGGTGCTTTCTGTGATTATCTTCTGCTCATCATTTATCCCTGATAGCTGGGGTAGATCTTACTAAAAAATGACAGTAAATGAATACCGTAGCTTCAATAATGCAAGTGCTTGGATTAGGATGTGAGGAGAAAATAAAAGTATTCTATTAAAAAGGCACATTTAGAGGCAATGGGTTATAAATAAAATTACAATCCACTGACAATCCTGATAACTATTTCATTCACAATAAAATTCAAAATCTTCATAAAAATGTGAAAAAACAAACATCATGAAATAGGGAAAAATATAAGCGAAACAACCTTTGACACCAACGGAGTTACTCTTGTATTTTTCTTAGTTTTGAAGACTAATCTGTCTATTTATGACTGTCTATTGACAAATGTCAATAATGAGGCTACTCATTCCGAGACTCAAGACATTTAAAATATTATACCGTACTTTGCTACAGCCTACACTACTTCCAAGTTAAAGTTATATACCTTTTACAAAATAACTATATGTAGATTGCGTTATTCAGTGGTGTTGTGATCCAAAAAGCTCAACTCGAATGACAATGATGCTAAGATAGGTTTATCAGTATTAGGCAGAATTATTTTTATCAAAATGTTGAATAATCGATCAGTCACAAGACAAATTGGCATACTCCATGTTATTGTCACGTGACAAACGAGCTCAGCCTAAAGTCTTTCGATGTCGTTCGATTACGAGTTACGATTTGGAACCAGTATGAAGGGGAAATATGAATTAGTTTCAAATGTTGCAATATTGCTATAATGTTTTCACTGTTGCAGCCATTTAGAAGCTTGACCTCTATAAGCACCAAAGCGTGTTACAATGTTAGCTAATTCTGTTTCATCGACATATTAAAAAAGCCTCATGGCAGATTTTTTTCATATGCCCTCCCTAGTAATATAATCACTTTTAAATTTGATTTGATGCGTTGTAGCCACCATGCATATATTCAAGTTACATAAAAGCCAAGCACGGGTACAATTAAACAAATAAAGATATAAATATGAAAAGACAACATGGGGGTGACCTGTTAAATGATTGATGCCAGGGAAAATGACAACAGCCTGGGGCATTTTCCATGTACGATGCTAATGCATCTATAAATTATAGCATCGCATGACTCTGCAGTCGGTATGGCTGTCTAAATTAGCTAATCCACATTAGTGTGGGTATGTGTACAATAATCAATAATATCATTGTACTTGTATACAAAATACCGAGCTCCCAATATGGTCATTACAGTTCGTCCATGAAGTGTTATCTTTCCTTTCCTTATTGCTTATTATTTTATCGTGATAATTAACAGCCACATTCACAACCCGACAAACAACTCATACATCTAAGTATATATACATATTTATTTTTATAAAGTACAAATCTCAATCGCTTTCACACTGGATAAACTTATTGGTCGCATGATACTGCTATCATATATTCGCTACTGTTTGACTACTAAATATTAACATGATTATAAAGATTGCCTCCTGTTAATAGGTCTTATTCAGAAAATTACATGCTTCTGACATTTTGAGGTCTATACCTAGTTAATACTAATATTATTAGTAATAATAGCCACGCAATCTTGCAATTTTACATAATTGCTTACACGAACAGGACCGCATTTTTGTTTCATAGACAAGTCATTTGTATCACAGAATACGCCGAAAATTAAAGAGACAAGTCACAAATTTAAAACAGAATAATAAGTTTGTTTTCATTTTTTAGAAACAATGCCATTATTATGATCCCATATTAGACGAAGTTGCCATGGAAACGGGTGAACCGTGTCCGCCATTTTATTATCACCTCGAGTCGTTTGTCGATTTTCCTGTGGCGTTGAAAATTTCTATTTACAGTCTTTTGTAGGAGAATGCAGTATGACGGTTTCTCGTTATTGTCACTTATTCGCGTGTGCAGTGTGCATGTATTTTTATATATTATTAACTTTTAGGGTGCATGTATTTTATAAAAGGCAATTATTGGCTGTCAGTGTCACTGCGTGTTAATCACTCCGTCACAGTATTTCGCAACTTCTGTTCAATTAGTATTTATGTTAGGCGAATAAAATTAAATAACCTAGACTAACCTCGTCATAATTAATGGTAGTTAACTAGTATAATAGTTTAACTAAATTTTGCAGCATCGTGCTAAGATTTAATGTTTTTTCTTCGTTGACTGTACATATGAGTATATTATTCAGTGTATTAAATATTGACATGTCGGGATTTCAGTTGATATCAGCGATGTCGAAATAACCAAAAATTTAGGTCAAAATCGTGAATGCAATACTGCAAGTTTTCCAACCAGAAATTGTAGCAAAACCCCCAAATTCAGTGATTATTTTAAATTCTTTTTCCTGATAATTTCACTGTTGGGCCACCTGTATCTTTTCTACTTGTGTTAGTTGAAATCACGTTGGGTCTCCTTTACAAGGTTGGCAACTGTATTAATTTAGCCCATGCAAGAAACTCGATTAATACCGCAATTTTAGGGAAGGTACCAAAATAATCTCTTCTGATTTCTTTTTTCTGTATTCAAGTAGTGTATTTTGTGTTAGATATCTAAGTATACATTATCTATACCCAAATAAATACATTATACTATGGGTGTTCCACCGAGGATAATCATAAAAATGGGATCCTTGTTACAAAATGTTCATTTTAAAGTTTACCATACTTTCGTAAGTGCAGTTACTGCACCCTGTCATCAAAATGGGGACTCCCCTCTCAGAGTGGACATGCACATTTGAGAGCAAACTATTTCATAAGAACTTAAACCTCAGTCAGGTGCTTGTCTTTAAAAAAATTATGTTAAAAAATTGTCGACTTTTTATCCTCGCCGGGCTTCCCTCTCAAATTAAGAAATTATCTAAAATTTTTATGTAACATCTATCGACATATTCAGACCAAGAAAAACCTCACCCCTTAATGATATTATTATTATCTATTGCCGCATGTTGCCGTGCCCAGATTCACCCAAGTGATGCCAAATACACCGAACTATCATGAAAATAGACCAACTGATAGGTAGCAGTGTATATATCATGCCCTTACACAACTATTACGGATATGCGGATTTTGTTATGATTTTGTCAACTATAGCATCCTGAAATGTTGGTGATATTAATTTATTTAAAATATAGATGTTATAGCTTAACGAGGTAACGTTAAACCCTCATGCTGCAACCGTAAATGATTGTAGGGCATATTTTTACTTGCAATTGCAGGCGGAAGTTATCTAACTGTATACACTTGTAATTGAATTTAAGTAATTTAAGTGACCCGTGTTTAAAATTGAAAAAGCTAAGAAATGCTCGCAAGTATTACATTTTTTATTCGACCGATGTGATTTTTTGCTGAATATTATTGAACAATCAACTGTCCATCCACTCGGCAACCGGTCAGTAAGCATCTACCCGTTAATATTGCTAACCGGTAAAATTGTGGAATGCTTTATGGTAAATATAATACGTAATATTCAACAAAACTGATTGCTCCCACATTTCCTTTGGTTCATTTACCTTACAAATTTACAGATTTACACATTTACATATTATATTTACAAATTTACAGATTTACAAATTTACACATCTACAGATTTACCATGATGGGTTGGAGATTATCCAAGAGATTTTTTTTGTGATGATATCTAAACCAACAAAAAATTATAAAATGAAATGAAATTTTATTGATTTATAGTGTCCTTTTAACACATGGCTATCAAAGACACTTTACAAACATAAGACATAATTTTTTAACTAACAGTTTACCCTTTAGAGCACTTTGTAGTGTATTTTAAAGGTCCAAGTAGGTAATCCGAGTAGACTGCCCACAAGATTGCTTAGCCAGTGGTCAGTGTCACTTAATGTACTTTCTAGTAGATTTACATCTTTTCTGACCATCCTTAAATGACTGAATATTTGGGAAAAAAAACGGTTTAAGGAAAGCCTGGCTAATGTGACGTGACCTTTCTGGATCATGTTAGTATCTTATATATTACTGTATATGATGCTATTTACTGGTGGATTAATGCATTTCACTTTGTAGTACATAGTAAGAGAAATATATTCGTATATTCAGAAATCTCTTTTGTTGCTACCATATGGATTGTAGGATTACTTTCGAATCAGCAATAAACATGTATAGTTAGGATATTTGTAACTTATTACTCGTATTGTATAAATTTATTATTATAATGAATGTATTTACAGTTGGAAGCAGCTTTTGAAGCCTTTTAGTATTTACTTTGATGTTTTATTTATTCTTAACATACGGTGTATAGGGGGGAGTGGAGCATAGTGCCTATATTCATAGATATAGAGATGTAACTAATTTGATTCCAGTATTTAATGTAGAGCCCGTGTGCTTGCCGTATACAGTAAGTTACTCCGAGATTAAGCAGTAAATTTTTGTTTATTAAATTTTTCATTATACTGAACCCGTAGTTTGGTTGAAAAAATTAACCCATATTATAGATATTGGCAAATCATTCATGAGAATTTTCTTGGAGCAAAGTTAAGGGGGTGTTGCGTTGTATGTAAATGTCATTACGGGTTAGGAATGTTCCGGAATTGCAGATATATTCGAATGGTCGCAGATGTTGTCACTACAGCACACCCTCCATCATAGGTAACTCGGAGACTACAGGTTGCTGTGTGGGGATGGGCTGCGGGGGTAGTTCCTTAAACCGAGATTCTAACCATGATATAAGAGCCCCGAAGGTCACCATACGCGTCGGGACAGGGGCGCGTGAGCTACACCCCAAGAAAAACATCATCTTCGTGTTTGGTAAGTTATGATATATGTGGAAATTATTAGTTATAGTAAATGTGGAAATTATATTAATTGTTGGAATTATTAGTTGTAAATGTGGAAATCATAGTAAATAAGAAATCATTATAGGGAATGTGGAAATCATAGTAAGTAAGAAATCATTATAGGGAATGTGGAAATCATAGTAAATGGGTAAATCATTATAGTGAATGTGGAAATCATAGTAAATGGGTAAATGATTATAGTGAATGTGGAAATCATAGTAAATTGGTAAATCATTATAGGGAATGTGGAAATCATAGTAAATGGGTAAATCATTATAGGGAATGTGGAAATCATAGTAAATGGGTAAATCATTATAGGGAATGTAGAAATCATAGTAAATGGGTAAATCATTATAAGGAATGTGGAAATCATAGTAAATGGGTAAATCATTATAGTGAATGTGGAAATCATAGTAAATGGGTAAATCATTATAAGGAATGTGGAAATCATAGTAAATGGGTAAATCATTATAGTGAATGT